>CAWUHX010000155.1:566164-648849 GCA_963922205.1 Romanomermis culicivorax | reverse complement strand
GTCGATTTGTTAGGTCCAGTGCGTGTGTAACCACCACTTTGCCAACCAAATGATGAACTGCTGCCTAAAAGGAAATTTCACAAAGTTGTCAGAAAATACACAATAGGCAAAAATCATAGCATTCCACATAAATTTCGTGAGTTTTAAAATTTCAAGATGTGGATACAATGTTTGAGCAGATTTTTGTCATAAATTTCATCTATTGCACTCTTCAGAGTAAATTCTATATTTGAAGGTATTTGTTTCCAAGTTACGGTTTTAAGAATCAGAGACGGCACCTTGTTGCTAATAGTGTCAATAACTTTTGGAACACTGTAAAAATAATGAGCATCACTAATAACTTTTTTAGTGTGAGATTTGCTAATTTACCAAACAAGAGTCTATTTTTCTTGAAATGCTTCTAAATTATGAAAGCTATTTTAGTTTTTTACAATTTTCCGCTAAACCATTCATCACCTGAGACTGAAATTTTGCGAAGCTTATCAAATCAATATTTGACCAATTTTTTTAATGAAAAATCCTACCCTGAAAGCATTATGTACTAGATTCTAAGGAAATAGTTGATTTTTGTGCTTTTTTAAATTTAGAAGCATTTAAAAAACAAATTAAATATTGTGAAAATGTAATCAATCCTCTGCTTACCAGGTTTTTCACCAGCCCCAGGGCCACCTTCAATGGCTTCACAAATTGCGATGAAAATGAATGCTAAATAAATTGTTGAATATTTCATGCTTATGGAACACTTCTGATGAAAATTTTTCAAATTGAAGTTTGATTGCTTGCGAGATTGAAAAATGCAGACTATAGCATTTTAAAATCTATATCAAAAAAGTCAATAAACAGCAAAAATTGATAAAATGTGCCGAAATGTTAAACAAACGTTTTTTAGCTGAAAATTTTTGAATTGGTTTATCATTGAACATAGTAAATGGCATTCTAATGAGATTGATTAAGTGTCAAAGCAACTTAGAACACAGAAAAACTTCATCTGTGTGAATCTTGGATTTACTGAAAGTCGCTATTATAGCAGTTTCACTGGTTTTGGGTTTAGATCTCCGGCCTTTATGTTTAGATCTCTGCTTTAGCTAAAAGACGTCAGCAATGTAACTAAAGAGGGCTATCAGCTTGTATCCAACAAGATTACTGTAGGTCAGTCAAAGGAGCTTCCTATAAGTAATCAGCTAAACAAAGTGCAACAGTTCTCTAGTGGAGCTAAATTTAACCTTCAGTCACCAACTAGTAACTGGAAAAGGTACCATCCCAACATGGCCACCATCCGAACATGACCACTGTCCCAACTCGGCCACTGTCAAACTCCGCCACTTTCGTGTCCCAACACCACCACCATCCCATCGCCAACACTGGCCCAACTCAGCCAACCTCCGTAACTCCGTCACTTTCCTGTCGTAACTTTGGCAATCATTCAAAAAGTTTAAAATGTGCTTATCAGATCTATGAATGAACAATATTTTAAGATATAAGTGATAATTTTTCCCTGTCAATGTATCATATTTATTCATCAATTCCGAATGCAAATTTCAACATTAACCCAATGGATGCAATTATCACTAAATTACCCTTTTAATTCCTGATTCATAACATTTTCAATAGGACCAAAGTCACCCATGATTTGATTACACAAATTCGAATCCATTGACAACAAGAAATGAAAACAGACACATGTATTTGTATTTTAATGTGCAAAGCACACAGTTATTTTCGTAATACGCTAATGAAGTAAATTCTGGTCTCACGCTCATTGTTCTATTTTTGGTTATATTGGTAAAATCGTTTGTATAGTTAAGTATGATTATACAAATGAAGATTATATAGATATACCATGAATTTATTGCTTTAATGATAATATCAGTTTTTGCCATCCTATGAATTACATAGCAATGTCACGTCGTTAAGTTACAAAAAAACTTTGTTACAAAAAACATACTTTTTGAAAGATTGCGAAAGTTAGAACAAGAAAGTGGCCGAGTTAGGACCGTGGCAGTGTTGGGGCTTGATCACTGGAATACCTAACTCTTGCAATCAAAAAGCAATCAAGATTGCCCCACATGCTTCCTAAACACTAACACAAAAACACAAAGAACTCACTAAAATATCATTCACAAAAGCCTGGATTCTGCTTTGGTAAATGGTCCAGGTAATAGGGGCCTTCCTTGGAGCTAAATTCATGACAATAGCAATAAATAAAGAACAATAAAAAAATATTACTCAAATTAGTTGTTGCTGTCAATGTTCCATTTTATTGAGCAGAAGAAAACACAATTATAATGTTTATGATTGCAACTCACTCACAACCAAAGACAGTATAATGATTGATGATTTTTGGTTGAATTGTGGCTTCACCCAATTCACCAATTTTGCATAGATGTTGGATGACTGTGTCACATTAAGGGAAAGTTAGCCTAACTAAGGCACCGTAGGTGTACTATAGCCTCACATCCCTGTAGGAGAGATAAGTTACCACAATAAGGGGCCTACTGAGCTGAAGGCTAGCCTTTGGGAACCTAACCCCCTCAGTACTGGCTATAGAAGGAATTATAGGTATTGTGGTGATGCTCTGGGTTACTACTGTAGCATAAGGACAACGCCATAAGGTTAGGGGTGACCAATATTGGTCCTGTTGTATTTGTGGAATAGATGGGCGTTTCGGACCGATTTCTTGCCTCCTTGATCCATCAGGTTGGAGGAAGGGGTGTAAAATCGGCAAGGGGAATCACAGTGCAGGAGCGACAGCCAGGGATCGACCTTAAGGCCAGTGCTTCCCTGCACCTGCCCTAAACCTCGGAATGACTCCTCACTCAGAGGCGAGAAGTCCAGTACAAGAATACTACCTGCCCAAGAAATGCCTGACTAAAACTAGTCAGACAAGGTAACACACTTTTGGACACAAATAAAACGCTTTTCTAACTAAACATTTATTTATAAAACTTACCTAAAAATCGCCCCTTCCAAAAAACATGACGTCTTACCAATATAAAAACCAGGCGAATAATGTACACGCAAAAATTATAATTATTATATGAGAGGCGAGACGCACGAGAATAATCAATAGTAAACATTAACTAATTCACAAAAACCGTCTTCTACAGTAACCGTTGGCTGGGCCAGGTCGGGTATGGTTGGATGTGTTGTACTTGTGGGCATTTTTACAAAATCGACAAAACTATTAGAAAATCCTGAAAATCGGCGGAAACACACTACAACAGTCCTGTTCAGTATGATTGATGGACAAGGTCATCTGTAAGATGACCTTGAAGCAGAGATCCCAATTGTGAATCAAGAGATCCCTATTGACCTGACCTCAGGGAGAGGGAACTGTTATTAACTGACGAAGACTTAGGGAGGAAAACCAACTTAAGAAGGGTTGCCCTTAACTACCCCTAACAAAAGTATATTTTAAAACTTACCTAGTCCAGCTGGGGCAGCTATGGGGGTGATTGGACGGGGGGAAGGGGGTCATGTAGGATGGCAATGGGGATTCAAATGGATCAGCTAAAAGGGCCCAAACAGTGTCTGTAGGATGAATTTCTTTGATAACAAATATGTTGGAAAATCCAGGACAAAAAGATGAGAGAGAGGCGCAAATATGTGAATTAAATGACACACGGAGATCACAAATAAGTCCGGAAGCTGAGATGGCACTAATACACAGCAACCAATAAAATGAATATAAAAAGTTGGTGCAAGGGGATGACTAGAACAGTAAGACGCTGGAGAACCCAGAATGAGCGAAATCACATAACAACATGCCATTTCAAGCACTCTGTCAGCTACAGTAAGACTTGGGCGGAGTTTAAGACGCGTAGGCCAAACTCTGTAGAGCTAAAGCTGCAGAAAGGTCCTGTGTGCACATAGGCACTTGCCCAGTTTGAATACGTTTAGCATTGGCGCCCACATAGTGCCTATGCTAAACATATGAGGATCTTTTAGCTAAAGTTTCCACAGCTACTCGTTTGTGGCAGCAGGAGTGAAGCTCACTTTGTTGACACATGGGGCATGTAATGCAACCCAAAATAGCTTTGAGCAAGGAGTGCCCTTTGAAGGAAACATTTAGCTAATGTTGCATACCCTGACCTGCGCAGAATGAAACAAAATAAAATAAAACAAATGACAGGGCATAAAGGAAACAGAAAAGCATAAAATCACAAACAAATAATAAAAATGACAAATGATTAAAGAAATAAAATATCAGCATGAGCAATCATGTGACCTTGATAATTTTAAATTTTTAATCGTTTTTTGTTTGGGATGCAATTTTTACACTTTTGTGACATGTTTTTCAGAGTTTCCAGAGGTGATTTTTGCTTTTTCAGGACACATTCTTTTACAAAAGGCATAGAAAATCATCTCCTGAAAGAGTGAAAAACGTGTGCCTAAAACAATGCTTGAGCATAGATAATCATCAGAAAACATTTCCGGAATAGGTAAAAAATGCGTCCTCAACAAAATTTTTGTGAAAATTTTGTAAAGAAATGAGGAAAACCATTGGATTCTTTGACCCTCAGGCATTTTTTAAAAGTCTTTCCAAGAATGCAGGACAAGTCAACTGCTGTAGTCATCAGCTCTATAGTGTCAATTTTTTCAAAAAATTTACATTTTTTCAGTATAATCTAATTTTTCTACAAATTTTTTGTACAATTTTAGAGAGTAAAACAGTCAAATCCTTAGATACTTGTCTTAGAAACTAATACTTCTAATGTGATTCCTAGAATCGTAGGATCCAACAGTTTTATTCATTTTTTACTAAATTTTAATGTTATGGACACTCTTTTGACACATGTCCCAAATATATAGGAATCATGTCCCAGACAAAACTTTTGAAACATTTTGTAGAAAAATGAATAAAAGTGCAAGATTTTTAGATTTTAAGAGTTGTACTAACATTTTTTAAGAGACATATCATCCTCAATCCAGTGTCTCAGTCAGCTGAAGTGTTATATTTGAAATGAATGAGGGGTTAAGAGTCTCTCGGGCCATTAACTGTCCTACTCTGTTAGTGTTAGGCTGCTGTGGGAGAGAGTTGATGTAACTGGCCTTTGGGTTTAGACAAAGGAAGTTGCAACAGTTCTGACCACAGGCTAACCAAAACAACAAACTAAAAACTCTCTCAGTTGTTTCACCAGATACTTGCCAGAACTTTCACCAAACCTCAGGCAGAACACCTTGGCACGTACTTCAGGAGATCCTACCCAAGTCTCCAATCCTAAACTTACAAGAGCCTCCCCTATGCTCACAAAACAATACATTTACAGGTACAATGTGTATTGGGTGACGACGTGCGACGCCAAACAAAAAAAATAATAACAAAAATATTGTATAATGGGCGATGGCGGCGACGCTCCATAAACACCATAGAATCTAATAATGACAAACAGACTTAAAAAAACGCGAAACAGTGGCAGCATCTATCTATGCAAATATTCTTTTCTTTTTGCCACTTTTCGCCGTGTCCAACCCCCTGCGCACTGATGCTGGAAGCTGAACATGTGCACCTGAGGCAACCCCAACATAAGTTGGAAGAGAAGTAGATAGTCGGCAGGAGAGATAGCCTGGGATCCTCCTTAGTGCACATGTTTCTTACACCCATGCTTACCCAAAATAGGCTTAACTTAAAGCACTAGAATCCCACAAGTAATTATCCCAAAGAAGGAAACCTTCAGATTCCTAATTTGAATCCCCACTGCTTAGTTGAAAGAAGGAGACGTTTCTCCTGTACAAATTTTACCTGGTGAAAAACATGCACTTACATAACATGGGGAGACAATAACGAAATGGGCAGAGTTAATACTATAAAGCCCCTTGTGCTGAGAAAACTAAATGCACAGGGGGGGGCGACTAATACAAAAACATCCAAAACATTAATCAATGAGAGAGCTCACCTATACATGTACCAAATCCAAACTACAGTAAGACACCTCGAGATGTTCCCCTTCGCCTGATCCAAATTGTTTGTACCTGGGGCATCTTCTCAAAAATGACAATCTATCATGAAAACATATAAAATCAGCAGAAACACACTACAACACCCCTCCCCCTTGCCATATATTTCCTTAAGAGATTGTCACATAAACAAACAAAACTGGCAAGAGGAGAAACTCTGCCCCTAAAGGCCGTCCCTGAGTGGAGCCAAAGGTGCCCCCTCGGCAGCACCTGGCTGGATTGATGGAGTTGTTCTAGTGTTTTGAGCTGATTAGGCAACGTGTGGGGCAGAACCTCCCAACCCAGTCTGCAATTGGTAAGGCCCATAGTGCCCTGTTGATAACACCAGGGACTGAATTGTCATTGCATCTGCACCAATATACTGGAGCACACCAGCATACAAGTTCATGCAGATGGAATGGTGAAGCCGGCCACTAAGTTTGGGAGATCGAAGAGCAAAGGTCAGACTGGTCCTAGGGAGACGAATGGCAGCAAATGTTACGCGACAGGCAAGGGAAAAGAGCAATCACACAATGACTGACTTGGCTCATGGTAGAACATCTTAAGGCAGCCGTACTGTAGTTGGATATTACAGTTGGATAATTATAAGGCATACCTGGGCTGGATCGGAAGTGCCCTGAATGAATCACTTACAAATTATTTGTGAATTTATTTCCATGAATAATAAGCATTATATGTTGATCACTGTGCACAAACAGTTGTGACATAACAGTTGTGACATGGTGATGAGCAGATTTTCTCCTGCTGAATAGTTATTTTGCATGTTTGGATTGGGAATTTTGGACAGCTTTTTCTTTAAACTGTATCATATTGAATATATTGCTGAATGTGAGAATGTAAATTCAGAGATTAGTCTTGAGATTATGAAGTGTAATAAAAAAAATTTAGCTCAAGTTGCAAATGAAACAGTTTACATTTAGATTTTAAGAGGTTTTTTTTTGCAGGTTTTTCCATGAGGATACCTGGTTTGATTTGTCACGTGGAAACTTCAAGAATGATACTTGGTAAAATGATCAGTTACATTTTTCTGCCATAATCACTTTACATGTTTCAGCAATTGGGATAAAATAATTTCCATCTTATTGGGAACTAATTTCTCAAAGTTCTTGAACTTAATACATCAGCAAAATTGGAAGTTCATCGAGTAAATTTTGGAACTTCATTGATTCATTTATTATTATTTTTTATTTGTCTTTTATCTTTTTTATTATTTATTTTTTATTTTTTTATTTTTTTATTGTGTAGAATTTAGCTGGTATGTATACTCTGGGCTACCCTCCTATGGTTCATGGGAGACACCTTACCTAGTTCTTACCCTAAGGGTAACTGGGCGAGATAAAGGTAACAGGCAGTTGATTCTAATAGTCAAGATGTAGAACGGATGTGGTGCAGGTCTTTTCTTAGGGCTAAAGAAAGATAATTTTGGTCTGAACTGAACTAGTTAGAGCTATTTTTTGACTAAGCCTCAGATATTGCGCAACAGTTCAGTCACGCAGACCTAGCAACAACAAACTACTAACTTAGCTTTTCTAAGGGTCCTCACAATGGCTCCTCATAGCCTCCCAGAAGAGAAAGACCTCCCTGCAGGTAAATAACTTACCTGAAGGATCCCTAGATTGGTCTTCCTTCTGCTTGCCATCTGCAAGCTCCTGCACCTGGGCTTTTGGCCCTTCACTACTACTGTAAGGTCGATGCTAAAATAATATGCTAATATGTAATAACAAATAGTAAAAAGAATGATGACAAACCACAGAATAATTTATGCAAATTAAAACTATTTGTCAGTGATAGGTTTTACTTGCGGATGCGGACATAAACAACGAAAAATATATTAGAAAACAAGAAGAATTATTTATCATAATCATTTTCATCCTTCTGTGGTGCTCCGTTGCTATGCAAATGTCTGCGCCACTGGTCGTCCACTTCATTGATTTGCATGTCGACTTCCCCATCATTTGCCAACAATAGGGTGCCCAGAACAGAGAAGATTATTATTAAACAAAATGGGAAAGTAGGTAAGAATACAAAAATTCACAACAGGGAAAAGCACCAACATCAGCAAGGAAGGGTAACCAACACCTGGGCAAAGTCTTGTGCCTCCTAGACATTCTGCCAAAAATCAGTAGTGGAAAACATACACCAAAAAAGGGCACACTAATAAACAACAAGAAGTTTTTTTTAATTTAAAAAAAAATTTCTTTTTAATTTTTTTTATTTTTTTGATTTATTTTTCATTTATTTATTCAGAAACTATTCTTGATGTCAGTTTATTGGAGATTTGGGTATGAATCTCCTTGCTAACTTCAAGGTCTACTGCAGGCTTCGGAAAGTTTTTGCTTTAGCCTCTGCGAAATATAAGTTTGTTTATTGTTAGGATCAGGTAGAAGTATTGCAGGCTCCTTTGTGCCAAACTAAAGGACAATTGTTGTAGTGTGAAATATGAAAAACTAGTGCCAGTTTTGAGAAACGCCCGCAAGTACAAAATGTCACACCACAGTGCGCCTGGGTGTAAGCCTTTCTTACTGTAGAACAGGGTTTTGTGAATTGGTCCACGATTTGGTCCCATTTATGTTTTTAATCATTTTTTCCTGGACACCATGGATCAGGCAGTCATCCATTGCTTTTATCCCCCAGATCCATCATTTCTTTTCAGATATAACAGCACCACATCTGTTTAACAAACCTGTGAATTTCATAGAAAATGTAAAGATTAAAGTATGTATGGGAAAATTCATTTTTTCGAAGTAGTTAATGACTCTTACTTTTTGATAAAAATCAAGAATATTTTCAGCTATCCGGCTAAAATTCTAAACGTGCAATTTTTCATCAATTCAACAGCTTCCTGAAAAGTTGTTTCATGTGATTCCTAAAATCAGGCAAAAAAAATCGTGAATCTGGTGAACAATATCAAACTTTGGATCGAAGGAAATGGTGCCAAATAAATGCCAATCTTTAGCGACATTTCTGGGCTAAGTAGCTGTAATGTTGTCGATAACACCAAAGTCATACATGTAGGGATCGGCCGAGGGTAAAATGAAAAGCCTCGGCCTCGGCCGAGGATTTTTTTAACATGATATTATATTAATACACTGGTCACTGGTAATACTAATAAGAGACTTCTTTACTCTTGCCTTTATGTATAAAATTTAGATGTTGTTCCTTTGTCGCGACTGTAAACAGATTTACATAACAAATATTTCGCCATCGATGCATCATTGTTGCAAATTTCGAAAAATTGCCACACTACAGACATGATAATGACTAATAATGAGTATATAAGTTTTGCTGAAAAGTGAATCTTTAAAAAAATCATATGTAATGAAATAGGAACGGAAAAAGATAATCTACACAAACACAGTACATACTACACAGCGCGCCTTCAATAGTGACAATAAAACTGCTACATTGTATAGGTAGACATAATATTCTCACACATCACATCACATTATTATATTAAAAAGTGTAACACTAAATATGTAAATTAACGCAAAGATGTCTTCTATGCAAATTTTGTAGAAATTATGGAGTCAACCTGTCACTTTGATGCAGTAAACATTTTAGATCAAAAATATCCTACTTGCTTTAGAGTTGCAAATAATCCTCGGCCTCGGCCATTTTTGATCGACACCCTCGGCCGAGGCTGAGCGTGGCCGAGGGTACCAATCCTCGGCTGAGGCCGAGGCCGAGGCTGAGCCCTCGGCCGATCCCTATGTACATGAATAGACAAAAGCATAGAAAAATAAAACCTTTGTTAATTTTTTGTCCCTATCACTTTGAACATCGCCTAAATTCCCTATACTCTGGATGGGAATAACTTGGTTAGCAGTAGCATGGCATTTGAGGAGTTTGAAAACAAATTTTCTATGTAGATAAATTACGATTGTCACATAGTTACCTATGGCCAGAATATTGCAAATGGATAAACTGTTTTTTAAAATCCAGTTGGAGTATTTTCCACTTGAATTTCTCATTCGACAAATTAGTATTATTGGATCAATATTGGAAAAGTCATCCCAATAAGTTATTGAATATATTGCCATGTAGAAAGGTGAGACTAGGATTATTATTATTTTGTATAGCTTTTTCAATACGGCTATTTTCTTCTCATAAACTTTTGTCCAAATGATCATAAATAATCTGTCAAAACTGAGCAGGCAGCTCAACATTTGCGAACTACATGCAAAAATCAACTGCGTGCCTGCTTTCATATGGCACGTAACAACCTCTTGGACATCATCGAGGCCATTAAACCATCGATATAACATTTTTCCTGATGACAGTATGAAATATATACATTGACTGGAATCGAATATGACCACCGAAATGAAAACCATTATTGTTACAGATGTACACATGAAGTTTGTTAGTAAAAAGATTGACAGATTAATGCCAGCAAATACAAGGTTGATAGAAGATAATATGATGGCTTCCACATCGAATGCAGACCCTGTTTTCATTGCTCTCAGTGATGCCAAATGCAATGATTGGTTGGTCATTATCATGCTGAAAGGTGTAATAATTGAATATGCACTACAAGCTAAAATAGATGTTTCATATAGTGTTGAATAAAGTCAAAATTACCAAATTTTAGGCATGTTGTATGGTCACATACAGCATATCTCCCAAAGGATTGATATTTCAGCTGGTGCATGGGCTATGAGTGCACCAAGTTTTGTTCAGCCCTGGTGCAGGTGGACACACCTACTCTAACATTGATTAGGGGTGGTGCAGCTCCAGTGCCATCTAGGCAGTTGTTCGACTTTGATGACTGTACCAGGGGCCCCTTCCTGCACCAAGGGAAAGGGATATTGTGTTGTGACGTGTAACATTCCACCACTAGGACTAATGTTTCAGCCATTCCCTGGGTCCAGAACCTGGCCATATTTGTTAAGCCACACCTATTCGGACATTGGCTGCTGGTGGATAGCAGGGATGGGACAAATCCCTGATTTGGATTCAGCTGCATTTAGTCTTTTTTCTGGATTCGAATTTGGAATTAAGTCCTGATTTTCCAGGTTCCGATTTGGATTTGGATTTGGTAGTCTTGCCCAAAATTTTAGACTGGATCCGAATCCATTCTTAAGTCGAGCTATGTTAAAAAATGACTTTCAACCTCATTCATATGGAATATCTAATATGAAAGTATCTTTAAATTTTATTTAACTCGCAAAAAAAACTGTCAACTAATATCTGAAATCCATCAATGGCAAATTATAATTCATAAGAAGTACCTTTTCGAAAAACTTCCATACATTACTGGTGGCCATATTCATATATAACAGATTAATTATATATCTGGACTAGGAATAAACTATTAATTGATCATCAAAGCGAATGTGGGCAGCAGTTGGCAGGCACCTGAATTTGGGTTTCCTGATTTCATTGAAAAATGTCAGATTAGTCCAAAAATAGTAACTCTATTCATCCCATCCAAGGTCTGGCCCCCTATATCTCACCCCTAGTTCAGGACAAATGGAGAATAGATGTGCCAAACAGGGCATCACAGTTGACATTTGTTATATTTACTTCTCTGCTTAGATCGGAAGATATCAGCAATACAACCCAAGATACTATTGGCTTGTATCCAACTGACTAATGTAGGTCACGCAAAGGAGCTTCCTATCAGCAATCAGCAAAGTACAGTGCAACAGTTCTCAAGCAGAAATAAACACAACCTTCAGTCACTAATTGGTAACTGGAAACTCTAACTCCTTGCAATCGAAAAGCAAGCAGGGTCTCCCCAGATGCTTCCTAAATGTTTAAACAAATAAGGAGAACTCGCTATAATGACGTTCAGGAAGGCTGGGGCTTTCATTGCTAATGGATCCCGTGTAAGCAGGCTCCCACCTCCACTAATCGCGCGAGCAGTAAATAATTAACAATAATAATAATAATATAAAATATTATGTAAATTGTGTTGGGCTGTCGACGTTCGGATTTACTGGGCGTAAAACACACAAATATAATAGAAACGGACGCCACTCGCCCATAACACAATGAAGTTGGAAGAATGAATAAACATCCTGTTTCTTGGTCGAATTGTGGATTCGTCCACTTCACCAATTTTGCATAGATGTGGGATGACTGTGTGGGAGCGCTAAAAACAATCAATAATAATGGCCGTTGAGCAACCTACAGTAAACAGCGATGCTTTCACCATCCCGCTTATGTCAGGCAAACCTACGTTATCCAATCCTACTGTAGACATCGTGCCAAGACTCTTCGTTTACGCAACCTAACTTTTTATTTTCGTATGACTACGCTTATCAAGATTATGATCTAAGATTATATGAAACTATGACGTCAATGCCTAGTTTTTATATCTTTTTTTATGTCTTTTTATTTATATAAATATGTCGGTTTTGTATGTTAAAATCACTTCACTCTTTTATTAATAAATTTGGCTTACCTGCTCTCTCTGCTCTTTACCATCGTCGTAGGGTCGCTGGATAAATCGTCGATTGTTCCGTCCGGCTTTTGCGACCATTGGAACCTGGAAGAAATATATTTTCGTTTCGAGACTAAGATTTTCCTTTCAAAATTACCATGGCGTATTCCTAAATCGTCGCCGTTGCCGCCCCTCCTTTGAAGTTTTCGTTGACGATTCTGAAGAAGAAAGAATAAATTAAGAACATTTTTGCATTCAGTCCGATCTGCAGGTTATTCAGCTACAGTAACCTGTATTTTCCATTGACCTAAAAATTGACAAACCTTACAACTGCTACCCTAAGTACACCCCCAACACATCACTAGAACTCCATTCATCCCATCCAAACATGCAATGAAAAACCTACATATTGCTGCCTCTGCGCGCAAAAGCATAAAAAAAATTTCTGCTCCAACCCCTAATAGTCTGCTAGGAGCAGAAAAACTCTGCTTCTATAAAATGAATATGTTAAAGTAAAATAATTACATCAACCTACACAAAATGTCATAAATAAATGGTGCACGTTTGATTCGGCAAAAATAAATGTAGGATTCAGATTTGGATTCGGATTCGCCTAAATTCTAAATTAAGTTTCCTATTCTGATTCAGATTCGGTACTTACTAATTTCCTGGATTCGGATTCGGATTTGGAAACTACATAAAACTGGATTTGTTCCATCTCTAGTGGATAGCTCCAGTGAAACTCAGGAAGTCGTTGAACCCATAATCAAAATGTTACACTTGCTTTCTACTCTCATCAAAAAAAAAACTTGACTCAGAAAAAATAGGCAATAGTTCACATATCACACTTTGGGGACAATTTAGAGTGAGCTCAGTTTGTTAAGCAAAGGTGGTAAATTGTGAATTTTAATTGCAAAAATGGAAGGAATGACTAAACTATTCCGCAGAAACTAATTTATTGCTACTGGGATTTTCAATTTTGAACCACCTCTCTGTTCATATCATGAGTATAATTTTCTCAGTTTGCAATTTTTGGCTTGAACCTTAATTTCTGTATGGTAATTTGCCACCCAGCCTGAATTCATCTGCACATTCCGTTCGGGTAATGATGTTGAGAGTGGCCAAAGCAGCCACCTCAACTACGAATTGTTGCAAAAAGAGAGCACCTTTCCCGCTGCTCGGTTGGCTCAGTTGGTTAGAGCGTGCGGACGGTAGCCGCAAGGTCCTGGGTTCAAGTCCCAGACCAAGCCTAACTTTTACTGAAGCCCCGAGGGGCAGGAAAAGGTTGCCTCAACACTGGTGGCCCTTGATGGTCCGTCAAACTCAACGGCGGAGGAATGTTGAGAGTGGTCACAGCAACCACCTCAACTATGAATTATTGCAAAAAAAGAGAGCACCTTTCCCGTTGCTCGGTTGGCTCAGTTGGTTAGAGCATGCAGACGGTAGCCGCAAGGTCCTGGTTCAAGTCCCAGACCGAGCCTAACTTTTACTGAAGTCCGGAGTAGCAGGAACAGGTCGCCTCAACATGTCAAGTTTAAGAACAAACCACACTACAGAGCAACAGATGGCCTCTGGTCATCAGTGTTGAAGGCTATGATAGAGTCTAAAGTTCTGAAGTGATTATTCTTGAATAATAATACTTCTTTGAAATAGGTTCTTTCAAAAATTATGATTCACATAAATTCTGGGTATATTTGTGAAATTGTTAGCATAAATTCATTCGATCTCTTGTTGAAGTGAACAAATTGTATAAAACAGCTTACCTCACAAATTTTCAATCCCCTATTGATAACCGTATGCTTGATCTCAAAACATCAAGCTGGCATGGAGTTCTGCATTGAAAATCATAGTATGCTGAAATAGTTGGATTCCCAATTAAATTTTGACTTACCTGCTCCGGATTCAGAAATTTTCATTAACACTTCTTTTCTAATATTTGGCTAAAAAATTTTTTCCAGAAAAAAGTGCCTAAAATTTCCTGGAATTTTTAAATTCAGACACAAAAAATTGATGATTTTGTCGAAATTCTGTTTGTGAAAATCGGCTTTTTGAAAAGAATTGTAGAAAACGTTAATGAAAGATTAAAAATTTGAAATATCTCGACGAGGATTTTTCCATAAATGCGTTAGAAAAATTGCGAAAAATTTTCCAAAATGTTTTCAAAAATGTGCAAAAATACGTAAATTCACAATTTAAAGACAAAAAGAGATAATTGTCTCAAACCTGGATTTAAAATATAATTGGTTTTTCAGAAAAAAAAATAGCGAAAAATCTTCGAAAATGTCTGAAAAAAGTATGAAATTTTAAATACAAAGACGGAAAACTGATGATATTCTCAATATTTGGTTTTCAGAAAATAATTTCTCTGTGAAAAAAATTAGAAAAAAAATATTCAAAAATGTAGAGAATGAAGAAAACTTTCGATTTCTGAGCTGATTTTGGCAAGTATTCACATTGAATATCTTGCCGAATGCGAGAATTTGAATCCACAGATTTAGCATAAACAATTCACTCCCACGCACTGGGGAGAAAACAAACAAAGACGAACGTGCGGGGAGGCAGCGAGTAGGACATACAACTAATAGAAAACGTATGCCATAAAAAACACAAAAGATAATGCACATGGAGAGAGCCAGCACACGCGTACCGACGTGCACTACAGTAAGACGGCTGTTGATAGTCCGCGTTGCTCGCTCCACTTGGTACTTGTGGGCCTCATGCGTGGATTGACAAAAAATGACAAAATCGGCGGAAACACACTACAACAGGCCAAAAAACATATTCAGATGGAGTCAAGTCTTCCTTGGAATCCAATGTTCGGGAGCCAACCTGTGCTAATGGTGCAGTTATAAATTGATAAGTATGCCAAGTATGTTAGAGACTAAATAACTCTCCCATGGTCCAATTGTGACTTTCACAAATTTTGCATAGTTGTGGAATCATACATGCACATAGGAGAAGAGTAGGGGGGTAAACCCCCATACTTGAGACCCTGGCCACCCCCCCATTGGCCAAAAAAATCCATTGAACACTCGTACCTGAACTTTTTCCAAGACAGCTTTTTTCATAATTTTAGCACATATTTTGTATGAAAAACAGGGTTGCAGAACTTTTTTTCTGTTTTTTGCTCACCCAACCCCCCTACCCCCCAGGGAAAAAAAGTCCGTAGACCCTCCACCTTGTAAATTTCTTGACATGCATGTCTGTGTGGGATGACTACTACTGGTGTGTTTGTTTTTTAATAACTTTTGCAATTTTCATTCATTTTCATTTGTGTGTCATTTTTTCAGATCATAGTTATTGATAATTATTATTTTATACAAAATATTCTATGACATATGTTGTTGCAGAATGGGCAAAGGTGACAGCATGATATAGATGGACGTAAAGCATTGTCATGTTTCAATGAAAGTTCACAAGTGAGATGAAGCATGACTCTATCAGTGGCTGTAGCATGCGAAGGTGTCATTCAGCTTTGATGGAGGATGGATGTGAAGAGAAAGCAAAGTCTGAATGTTTGTTGCAGCTGATTGTAATAGCTTATTTTTCCCGTCTACTTTAAGGCCTGTACAACCGCATAAAAATGGTGAAATGTTTTATTGTAATATACAATAGAACACAACAATACGACCTATGTAACAGAACAATATGGATGAGCAATGTCTCGGTAGTAATCCTACTACGTTCCTCAGGGTTTCTACAACTTTTTACCAAATTTCGACTGACGGGTGTTTTGAACTGTGAGCTTTGAGTTTGTGGGTCAAGAGCGCTGTCCACTGAGCCGTCTGGGCCAATTTTCATATGGCTAGATTTTCTATATATGTTGGTGGGTAGGGTGGTGGTTTTCCCTGCTTGTAGGGCATGTGATGGAACTTCTGTTCTATATATGACTAATTTCTATGCTTTTGATGCCTACATTACTAGGACCTGCTGCTGCCATTTCCATTGTCCCTCTGATTGTTCTCTTGAAATTGTTGCTTTCCTGAGCCAATAGCTTGGTGTTCTCAAAGACTGGAGCACATCCACACTTCAGACAATATTCAGCTACCCTGCTTTTTTCTTCCTTGCGATTCTTCAAGGCATTTTTATGTTTCGGATATTCTTGTTTTTAATGTTCATCCTGTTTCCCCAATGTAGACCTTCTGGCATGGTTCTTTGGCAAGGGAGCAAAGCCTTATTCAGTGAAATATCTGGGCCACATTGAAAAACATATTTCTGACTATCCTAAAGCCCAGTTCACACGGCGATATTTCTCCCAACATACATGTTGAGACGTATATGCTTTTTCCAAAAATGTCGCAACATTAAGATGTTCACACATGCCACATATAAGATAACATAATGTGCAACATATGCTATGACATACACCATGACCATTTCCATCCCATTATTATTTTTTGATGTCAAAAAAAAGTCTGTTGCTATTTTTGGTCTTCCCCTACTTTTGGATGATAAGTTTTTTTTGCACCTGTCTGATTACGCGGGCACAAAGCACCCAAATAGTACCAAATGTCACGCCATATGTCAGCTAAAATAGCTGGCTGAGCAAAAAAGCAAATTTTATTTCAGGCTTATGTCAAGCTTCTTCACACCTAACGATTTTAAATAACATACTTATGTCCCATATATGTCGCAACATGTTTGTCAGGTATATGTTGCACAGAATGTCACCCTGCCTTAACAGTTCTTTGCCTTGAGTTTCAAACTCCATGTATATCCAGAATGACAACACAGAGGGTCTTAAAGGTCTTAAAGAACTTAAAATGGCAACCTCCCAAAATTCAGCTCATTCAAAAAATTAATGATGAAGATGAAGATGAAGAAAATGATCTAGAGATGATTTGCTCAAGGTGAAATTGAACGAATTATCATCAACTCTGATTACCTATCACATTCGCGATTTTCTGATCTTTCACCTAGATGGTATTCTTAACGTTATTATTCTTCTTAGTATCATTATTATCAGTATTATTATTCTTATTAGTATCGTTATTATCAGTATTATTATTCTTATTACTATCACCATTATCATTATTATTATCATTATCATTATTTTTTATCAGTATCATTATTCTTTCAAATATTATTCTTATCAGTATTATTATTCTTTCAAATATCATTTTTATCAGTATTATTATTCTTTCAAATATCATTTTTATCAGTATTATTATGCTTAATACTATCATCATTATCAGTAAAATTATTATGATTATTATTAAATATCATTATTCTTAACGTTATTATTCTTATTAGTATCATTATTATCAGTATTATTATTCTTATTAGTATCGTTATTATCAGTATTATTATTCTTATTACTCTCACCATTATCATTATTATTATCATTATCATTATTTTTTATCAGTATTATTATTCTTTCAAATATTATTTTTATCAGTATTATTATTCTTTCAAATATCATTTTTATCAGTATTATTATGCTTAATACTATCATCATTATCAGTAAAATTAGTATGATTATTATTAAATATCATTATTCTTAACATTATTATTCTTATTAGTATCATTATTATCAGTATTATTATTCTTTTTAGTATCGTTATTATCAGTATTATTATTCTTAATAGTTTTGTTATTATTATCAGTATTATTATTCTTATTACTACCACCATTATCATTATTATTATCATTATCATTATTTTTATTATCAGTATTATTATTCTTGTTAGTATCATTATCATCAGTTTTATTACTCTTATTGGTATCATTATTATCATTATTATCAGTATTATCATTATTATCAGTATTATCATTATTATCAGTATTATCATTATTATCAGTATTATCATTATTATCAGTATTATCATTATTATCAGTATTATCATTATTATCATTATTATCATTATTATCAGTATTATCAGTATTATCATTATTATCAGTATTATCAGTATTATCAGTATTATCAGTATTATCAGTATTATCATTATTATCAGTATTATCATTATTATCAGTATTATCATTATTATCAGTATTATCATTATTATCAGTATTATAATTATTATCAGTATTATCATTATTATCAGTATCTATTTTATTATTATCATCAGAATCTTTATTATATTATTGTCAGTATTTTTATTATTATGATTATCAGTATGTTCATTAATATTATTATCAGTTCCTTTATTATTATAATTATCAGTATAAGTATCTTTATTATTATTATTGTCAGTATCTTAATTATTATTATTGACAGTATTATTATCATGACCTTTATTTTTTTAATTCCTACTATTAAATCAAAAATTGTTGATGTAGGTTTTATCTTGAGCAAAAATGTTATAATTGATGTTGGTGGAATTAAGACCTTATTAGGCAGTTATTGTAAAGGAAGTGCTGATGAAAATTTTTAAATCAAGGGCAGGTAGGTTAAAATTTAATGCAGGATGTGTTAATGTTTTCAAGCTGTTTGAAGCCATGATCAATTTGATTACAGACTTTCTTTTTTTGATTTTTTTGATATATCTCCCAACTTCTGATCCACTTCTTTGAGCATGTTATCACTTTCGAAGCAAAGCTTGATGTCCACTTGATAATTTTAGTTCAAGCATATGGCTGCTAATAGAGAAATAAAAATCACTCGAATATGGTTTTTCATACAATTTTGTTCACTTCAACAATAAATAGAATGAACTTTAGCTCACAATATCACAAATTTGAAATATTCTCAGAATTTATTCGAATCATAATTTTGAAAAAATCGACTTTAAAGGACTTTGAATAATCAGATTAGACTTTTCATTTGTCGAAAATCCATGTTTCTCGGGAGTTTGGTTATTCTTTTCATTTCTGCAATAAAAATTCAAAATTTCCTATTATAGACTAAACTCAGTGGATATTGTGGCCATAATGCCACATGTGAACTAGTGCCTGTTTTTTGTAAATCCAACTTTTTTGACAAGAGTTGAAAGCAAGTGTTACATTTTGATCATGAGTTGCAAGGACTCCCGAGTTGCGCTGAAGCTGACCCACCATTGGCCAATGTCAGAGTAGGTGTGTGGTGTGTTTGCATGTGCACATCATGCTGATGCACATGCAAGTAGTTTTTGGGCTTGCAATTTGGAAAACATATTTTTGTGTATTATTTTTCATCTACCATGGACTATAAATTTATGTTCGCATCTTACTTCCTGTATAAATAGTTGGGCCTTTGACAAACTATTCGTTCGCCTTTTTTGTCTTAATTTTCATCTTCTTTACCTTCTTATTGCTTATGAATAAATTATGCTAATCGGTCAGCTTAACAGATACCCTATCCATATTGTATGTGTGGGCTGCGAGTAGAGGATAGACCTACTGACCTGCACAACAGTGTGACCATTCAACCAGGGCTCAACAAAAAAATCCTGATTCTGAACCCATGGATTGCCTGAAACATCAATCCTTATCATATGTCACCATACAACATACCTCCCCTTGGAGCAAGAGGGTGCCCTGGTAGGGTAACATGAGTTGAAAATCTTTCTGAATGGCATCATATCTGCAAGATGAATGTCAGGGTAGGTGTGACCTTAATGACCAGGGCTCAACAAAAAAAGCTGGGATGAGAACCGATGGATTGGCTGAAACATCAATCCTACAGGTGGAATGTTGTATGCCAACGTACAACATATGCCTAAAATTATTAAGAAGTTAACAGTAATGGTGAATGCTTTTTTTCAGACAGTTTGCAGCATTGTTTAATTTTTTTACCATTTACATTCGAATATAAAATGGATAATTTGAAAATATTGTATAAATTATCTTTCTTTATCAGATTGTATCAGCACACATTTCCCAATTTTCAGACTGTACTTTTTTCACCATTTTTACTTTTTTTCAGATGGTTTGATGGATTTTATTTTCTCCTTTTAGAATATATTTGACATTTTCTGAGGTTTCATATATTCTGCACCCATAATTAGTTTGTGCATCTAAATCAATGCATATAAATTTACATGCAGATTTTTGAAATTCATCAATTTTCCACACATTTGATTTTTCATTTGTTTAATTTGACGCTGAATGATGGAATTATGTTGACCGATCATTGCTACAGGCCTACTTTTCCAAATATCGAAATGACGAATATTGTTGGTTACAATAGTTTTCTGTACGACTGACATTTTTTTGAGTCATATTTTGATGTTGAGTAAACTTTCAAAATTAAGGGTAAGTTTCTCTCAGATTTTTTTTGTGCACTTTTTCGCATGTATTCGGAAGAAATTTTGCACACAAAAATCGTGGTTTCTAGTTTTAAATGGGAAAAATTTTTTAAATTTTTTTGACTTTGATTTGGATTTTGAATATGAATAAAAATTTATTATTTGCGAAATTTCGGTTTTTAAACAAACAACCTTATAACTAGATGGAATTGCTTTAGAAGTTGAGCTGAATAGCTGAAATTTTCCAAATTTTCATTAAGGCATAAAAGAATTTTTAATTACTTGAAAATATAAATTTTTTGATAAATATCGCTTTCGATAATTTTTTTCCTATCTTTATACTTGTTAGGCAGATGTGGTTGTTTTATTTGAAAAAAAAGGATGGGTCTTGAGCTCACACTGATTATTGACTGCTTGGTTCCTGAGGTCTGAGGAAATTTATGTACAAGCCAAAATAATAGAAAACATAGATGACCTTTCAACCAGTTGCTTCTATGCTGAGAGATAGGTCATCATCTACCTGGACCTTCTAACCTCACGTAGAATAAAGAGTGCACTCTGACTCCAGCAATGAAACATCTGCTCCCTTACCATTAGTGAATGATTCCAATTTTGAGACTGATAATTCCTTCGCAACTTGTAGACCATCCTGCAATAGTAATGAGAATATTTCACTCCACCGGAACCAAAGGATGATTGAGGCCTGATAAAGTTGAAGCCAAGAGGAGAGTAAGTTCAAATATTTATTGTACACATAGTGACCAACATTGTGACATAATCACATATGTAAAACTTAATGCAAAATATGCAAAGTGCAGACAATGGCTTCGAGCCATAACTGAAGCACAACTATAATATATTGGTTCACGACCAAAAAGCGACCAGAGACAAAGAAAGGCAAGTGCACACTATTTCTCAAACTCGAACTAAAGCTGCACAAAACCCTTCTACCTAATATTGACTTTCTCATCTATGCAAAAACTTCTTAACAAGCAGGTGCAGTAGGTAGCAGGTCTGCCTTGTTTACAGAAGGTCGAGGGTTTCAGCTCCTCACTGAGGGTAATTTTCCTGAGATGCCGGCCACATGCATTTAGGCATAGGATATATGGGATAATCAAAAATATTACAATTTGTTTCACAAATCATATCTATTGCACAACAACCTTCTGACCAAAGCTTTCACACCTGACCTAATGTCTTCACAAAAAATCAAAGACAACACCGATGTATAAGTGCACAAAATAATCGTCGCGTAATGACTCACAATACAGGCTAGAACGGCGTGACGGAAACTCACAAAAGCCAGAACTGCATTGGTGATAATCAATATAACAACCGTCAACACCACCTGCACCCCGACCAAAATTTCGACCTTGTCTGACTGTAAACCACGATTGTTCGGTATTCTGATTTGAACATGGCTATTTTGAGCATCGAAAGTGACCACCGGTTGAACATGACTTGGAATATTTTTCAGTAGAATAATCTGTAACATAGTCAGTGTATGAATTAAAGGTATGTAAACAATGTGCTTAGTATACTCACCTCACGAATGATGAACAAATAGGGCACGATGATCAAAATCAAACTAATTAGACCGAACAAATTAAGTATCACCCTATAAATTTTATTCGGGCATAATCGATGAAAACTCAATGTGGTAGGATCAAAATTGAGATAGCAAACAAGCCAGCACTGCACAAGAGTGATAGCCAGTGATAGAATCCACGTCACGCATATCAAAGGCTTCGGGTGTTCGAACCATTGCAATGGCTTGCATTCGAGTGTGATGCAGAACTTGCACATCCTGAAGTAAGAGAAGCTTTCTATTGTCCGATTTTACTGGAACTTTTCTAAATAATAGAAAATCCTTAGTGATCCAAATTGTCGGCTGGGTTCCAGTTGGGACTGTTACCCATTTCCCCGGGACTTGATACGTTGCTTATGAAGCAGTTGTTGTAGTTTACTAGTCAAAACTCATTTTAAAAAGGAATACATACACATTTTATGGAATTCTATAACAGATTAAATACTGGGGCTTGCGATTCTGATGTTTATTAACAAACCTGATGTTAAAAAAGGCCTATGTCAACAAGTATAACATATTATAACATATCCCATGTTATAATTTATATCATGTTGTACCATATGCCATTTTGGAACATAATGTTATAACATATATAATTTTTTTTCCAAAAAAAATTGTTTATAAGTTATAATATAGAATTATGTTATAGCATGAGCTATGTTATGAGATATAACATTGATAAAGGAAAATTTTTTGAGTAAAAATTTTTTATGTGTAAAAACATCAGTCCATGGGGCCATGTCCTGACATAGGTCTAGGTTATGTTATATCTCATGTTAACATGTGCCATACTATACAATATGCCATTATGGAACATAATATCTTAACATATATGAATTTTTCCAAGAAAATTTCTTTATAAATTATAACATAGACCTATGTTATAGCATACGACCATGTTATAACATATAGCTCTGCTATAAAAAATTTTTTTGAGAAATTTTTTTTGTGTTATAACATAGCTATTTGTTAAGACATAGGGCCATGCCATGACATAGGGTCATGTGTGACTTAGGCCATCTTTTCATATGTTATAACATGGACCTATGTTATGGCATCAGGTTAAGTTATGATATTTTGTTTCTTTTGTGTTATAACATAGGTCTATAACATGACATAGGGATATGTCATAACATAGTACTATGCTATAACATATGCTATTTATATCATGTACCCTTTTAGAACATGACCTTATAACATGTATACATTTTTTGGGCAACACTTTTTTAGACGTTATAACATAGACCTATGCAATAGCATATGGCTATGTTTTGACATAAGGCATATATGTAAAAAATCCTTTGGAGAAAAATTTTAATTGATATAAGATAAGTCCATGCCAAGACATAGGGTCCTGTCATGACATAGGCCTATGTTGTAACATAGGCCATTTTATAGTGTATGCTATATAGTGTATTATAGTTTATAGTGTAAATTTTTTAGAGAACAATTTTTACAATATATTATAACATAGAGCTTTGTTCTTACATATGTAATGGTTCTCGCACACTGGGTGGTAGCTGCTCTACCACCAACTGCACAGCCCTGCATCACCTGTTGCGACTGCAGCAGTGGCGGACACAAAGATCCAGGTCTGGACCTGTGGACTGGATGAGCAACATCAAGTCTACGGATTCAGAGGGAAATGCATGATGGCACCTTTTGGGCATTCTCACATACATAGACCTTTTTCTTGCATAAATCTATGCTATAACACATGGCAATCATATTGAGAAATTAAAAAGAAAATTTCATATGTTATTATAACATAAGTTCATATCATGACACAGAGTGATATTATAAGATATCTCATGTTATAGCAATATGCAATCTTAGGACATAATGTTGTAGCATATATAAATTTTTTGGAGAAATTTTACAATATGTTAAAACATAGTCCCATGTTGCAGCGTAACACTTTGTTAGAGCAATGCCTTGGATGTAGAGAATTTTCTGAATATGTTGTTTTTTTGTGTCATTCATGTGTTATATTATAAGTCTATGTCTTAACATAGGATTACGTTATACCATGAGCCTATATCATAATATAGGGCCATGTTATAACATATGGTGATGTCTTTCATAGGGCCTTGAAAGAATAGTTTTCCAGAAAAATTCTTTTATATGTTATAACCTGGGCCAACATTAAAACACAAGGCTATGTTTTTGTATATGGCTATGCTATAACTGCAGATCAGATTTTTAAGGGCAGCCCTTTTTGTCTGAAAGCAGATTCGAAATAAGCTCATCAAGATACATTGGAAAAACATGTTTTTCGTGTTTTGATGTAAGTAACAAATTTCTGTCCTAAACAAATATTATGCTTTAGGTCATGCAACTTGAAAGAAGTGGCACTAAAAAAGAAGACCAACGGGCCATATATTGAGTGACTGGTGAAATTTTAAGTGGTTTTGCTCAGTTTGAAAAGAAATCCTGATATTTTATTGTTTACAAGTGATAAAAATCTAGAATTTGGATTGAAAACTATGAAGGCTCCATTGGTGTCAGTCGAACTGACCAGCGTCAAAATATCACATTTCAATATATTGAAATGATCAATGTTGTCATGTTCAATAAACTTTTAGATGTCGAATTGAAATATATTGATTTTCTGGTAAAATAATTTTTTTGTCGTAGACATTTTTCCCTTTTTCTTGCTCTTTTTGCCCATTTTACTTCCTGTTTTCTGCCCTTTTTCAGTCATTTTCTTGCCCAAATCCGGTCACTAGCCATAACACATAGTCTCGATATCCAAAACTTTAAAGAAAAATATTTTTTTATATGTTATAACATGGGTCAGTGTCATAACATAGTTCTTTCTTATAGCATAGGTTCATTTTATAACATATGACATCAAATGTGTTGGTATATTTAATATACAGCATCTTTATATATTGCTCTATATGGCGCTAATCACGTTTTCTGCTCTAAAAGGTATATATTTTAACAAGACAGCTATATTTTGTGTGTTGTGACAAACAGGCAAAAAGACTTACCTTGGATTTTAATATCCAATATTTAAACTTTTGATACATACTTCGTTCACCTAAAAAATGCTTGCTCACCTATTCCATTCAATGATTATTATTTTTTTCTAATTTTTGCTGGTACACCTACCTATTTTCCCTATAGCCGGAAAGGAAGGCTTTACTGGACTACAGGGTCATAAAAGTGCCCACCTTATATGAGAGGTGCTCTCGGGGTGCTTTTTACCACCTAGTGGAGGCCACATTCTGACTTGTTCGGCTACTTACCTCATAATGGAATAGGCCCACCTCCTTATTTGCCGCACTATTGCCAACATGCTAACCGAACTGAGTGGACCCCTGCAAGCAGTGTTCCAAGCTTGCCTACACAATTTATCAACCCAGAGAGGATAAAAGGCTGTGTCTGCCTGGGCCAGCTACCAGAAATTCAATTTTAGGTTACACCAGGAATCGAACCTGGTTCTTGAGACTAGCAGTCAGAGGCGATAACCACTAGACCAAGATGTTTTAAACTTTTGATACATACTTTTTTCCCTGAAAAAAATGTTTGCTCACCTATTCCACGCAATCATTACAGTGCCTATCACCATACTCCAGTAACCAATCCCCATACAGAAAATTGTAATCCACTTGATCGGCCAAATACTTTCGACTAGAAAAGATGCCCAAATCATCAGCGAGTCTAATATCATCAGTACAGAAATGTTCAAAATATCGCCCACAAGAACTGACAGCAACAGCTTATTAAAAGTAGTACTATTGTTAACTGTTCGAACGTTATTCACCACTCGAGCGACCACCGGTAGAATGAGGCATATCAAACAAAGTACGCTACTGATTAAAATGCATATTCCAGGTAGCAGAAGCTGAGCTTGCACCATATCTAAATTGAATTATTTTTCTAGAAGAATCTTCTACTGGTTGTTGAGATGCTGACTTTTTTTAAACTATCATGTTATTGGAAAATATTCCTGCCAATTTTATGTAATTAGTGAATTATATAATTAAGTGGGCAGCTGGAGGAGAAACAAATTAATGATGCAATTTGCAAGAATGAGGGATATAATTTAGTAGCTTTTTGCATTGTTTATAATGATTCTGATTGCAATGGTAACGATACATAATGTAAGATGTCATTAAAGATATAACAGGTTATTGTTTTTGTAGCATCAATGTCCATTTTTTCAAATACCCCAAAAAATACCACTATACCTTAAAATTTATTGCAACAAAATTTTGTATGTATTTAAACAATATTACAAAATTTTTAAGAACTCAACATAGGCACAATAATTTTCAACAATTTTGTACAATCTTTAAAGAAATTATTCCAACCAAGTTTTTATTCTTATTTGAACCGTGATTTCATCAAATACAGCAATAATTCCAATTTTCAATTTGTCATTAGTTGCAGGTCAAGTTGCATAAACTTTGGATTTGGCAAATTCCTGGAGACAAAAATTGTGTGGTATCAAATCAGGCATCTGTGGTGGTCATGGCATCATTGGTGATCCACGACCCATCCAGGGATTAAGAAACCTATCATTATGTGAATTGCGAACATTTCTGCCCCAATGGGAGAGCACCATCTCCCATAAAAATGAAATCATTTTCAATTTGGCAGCATTCCAATTCAGGATAAAATTGGGTCTGTGGCATTTCTAAGTAGCATAAACTATTGGCAATTTCATGAAAAGACCTAATACCGATAAAAATGATATTTGAAAGAATAATAATACTGATAAAAAATAATGATAATGATAATAATAATAAAAATAATAATGGTGATAGTAATAAGAACAATGATACTGATAATAACGATACTAACAAGAATAATAATACTGATAATAATGATACTAATAAGAAAAATGATGTTAAGAATGATGATATAATAATAATAATAATAATAATAATAATAATAATAATAATAATAATAATAATGGTGATAGTAATAAGAACAATAATACTGATAATAACGATACTAACAAGAATAATAATACTGATAATAATGATACTAATAAGAAAAATGATGTTAAGAATGATGATAATAATAATAATAATAATAATAATAATAATAATAATAATAATAATAATAATAATAATAATAATAATAATAATAATAATAATAATAATAATAATAATAATAATAATAATAATAATAAATAATAATAATAATAATAATAATAATAATAATAATAATAATAATAATAATAATAATAATAATAATAATAATAATAATAATAATAATAATAATAATAATAATAATAATAATAATAATAATAATAATAATAATAATAATAATAATAATAATAATAATAATAATAATAATAATAATAATAATAATAATAACAATAATAATAATAATAATGATAATAATAATAATAATAATAATAATAATAATAATAATAACATTTATAATAGTATCAGACTATAGAATTTATATTTGAACAGGTCATGTTGATATTTACAATATGCCAGTTTTCACAATTCACTGGAAAAAAATTCCTCAAGAGCATTCATGGTCATAATAATTGTGGATTCTAGAGTAATGATAGAAGACAATTACGAAGAATGAATATTACAAAATCAAAAGAAATATTTTCATTAAAAATGTATAAAACCAACAGCGGCATTAGTGCTACTTAAAAACACTAGAGCATATAGTAAAACAGCTTCCTCATAAATTCAGAATACAATTATTATCAGAGTGCAAAAATTTCTATTTTGCATTATTGCAGGCACAAAAATATATTACTATTTATATTTTTTTGATTAAAAATTCCTGCAACAGATCTGTGAATATATTTATTTTTGCAGATGATAAGAGTCATAAATTACATGTTTTAATTTTGATTATTATTCCAGAATATTTATCAATTTAATTTTTTCATTAAAAATTTCAAAAATTATTACCATTTATAGTTACGATATTTATTACAAAGATTGAAAAAGGTGTTATTGGAATAACCTATCATTTTTGATAGACCAACTAATCAAACATTCCACTAATATAATCCTTTTGTAGGAAAATGAATAAGGTATCAAATTGTGCTGACCACATTGTAATCTGTTAAGTATTGATTAATTTTTCGTGGAATTTTTTCCAACTTTACAAAGTGTGTGTAAACTTTTGTGCCACAGTGGGTGTATAGTTTATGAGAGTGTAAAGTTCTGAAACTAAAAAAAAATTCACTACCATACTCAAATTTTACTGTTTTTTTCTTAGATGGAGATATTAGAGTCCTCCGTATGCCAACACATATTTTTGAAAAGCGGCTAATGAGGGCCATAAAGAGAGCGTATAAACCAAAAGGCTGATTCGAAAATCTTTTTTTTTTGGTTCACAAATTCAATTTCCTATTTGTAACCAGCAATTAGGATGCGTTGAAATAGATCCCGAGGAAATATGGGTCTTTAATACGAAAATTGGTCATTCTTCGTCGCAAAGTTTGGCAATGTCGTCGGAGCATCTTCTGCTGTTGTTCTTTTTGGCTTCTATACATCGGAATTATGGAGAAAATTTGGAAGGAAAATTGATCCGGAAATTATTATCAAAATATAATATCAATGAAAGACCTATACAGCATCATAATGATACTATAAATGTGAAATTGGGCATGACTTTGCAACAAATTATCGAAGTGGTGAGTTGAATAAGTGTGTGAAAATTTCACTTTGGAATAGCAGGCAGTTCATACAGAGATTATATCCAGATCATAGTGGTATATGCACACTCTACTTTTAAGAACCTATGTGGATCCACAACTGGGCCATTTCAGCCACCAGTGCATTTCCTGTTGTTGCAATGGATGAACCCTGGCAGGAGTCTGATCCGGGAAGACTGGGTGAGGAGCAGCATGGCGTCTCCCAAATTCACCAAATTCTCAGCACTCACCACTCCGGGCATTGATCTATTTAAAGTATTAACTCTCGGTATTCTTCCGTTTGGCATTCTAAATCCTGCTAATTTTCTGTATAAACCTGGAGGATATTCTTTTCTCCTAGTCTGACTACGAAGTTCTGTTATGAGGAGTTAGAAGCCACCAGGCAAGTCTCTCCTCAGGGTTGAAGAAACATAGGCTGGAACCTGTTGGAGCTATTCCTTGGCTAGGCCTCGGGTATTGTGCAACAGTTCAGTCCCACAGACAGTGCAACAACAACTAACAACTTACCTTCTCTAAAGGGGCCTCACAATGGCTCTTGTAGACTCCCAGAGAAGAAACACCTTTCCTCATGAAAGAACTTACCTGAAAGATCCCTAGAATGGTCTTTTTTCTGCTGCCATCTGCAAGCACTGGCACCTGGGCCTGCAGCCCTTTTGTTGAGAGTGGCCAAAGCAGCCACCTCAACTATGAATTGTTGCAAAAAGAGAGCGCCTTTCCCGCTGCTTGGTTGGCTCAGTTGGTTAGAGCGTGCAGACGGTAGCCGCAAGGTCCTGGGTTCAAGTCCCAGACCGAGCCTAACTTTTACTGAAGCCCCGAGTGGCGGTAAGAGGTTGCCTCAACATTGGTGGCCCTTGACGGTCCGTCAAACTTGACGGTGGAGGGATGTTGAGAGTGGCCAAACCAGCCACATCAACTATGAATTGTTGCAAAAAGAGAGCGCCTTTCCCGCTGCTCAGTTGGCTCAGTTGGTTAGAGCGTGCGGACGGTAGCCGCAAGGTCCTGGGTTCAAGTCCCAGACCGAGCCTAACTTTTACTGAAGCCCCGAGTGGCGGGAAAAGGTTGTCTCAACACTTTGCTATTACTGTAATTCTGACACTGAAATAATGTAGTGAATAAGAATCTCAATTTTTGCTGTTTATGCATTGAAACAAAATTTGGTAGTACTTCATAGTACAAAGTACAAACCCTTGACTAAGAACACTAAGGCCCGTATTCACAATCGCGTGTTAAGTCCATGTTAGCCAACACTGTGTTACCACCGTGTTACTTTCGTTATCACCGTGTTACTTTTGTAACAGGGTGGCAGAATAAGCTCAAGCATGTTTTTTAATATGAAAAAGGATATAACAGGAAAAAAAATAATCAATGTCAACAAGGTTTTTCAACAATGCCAGCATTTTTCAGTATGTAATATTTGAGTTTGAACAGTCATTTGATGAGCAGTTAATTTTCATGAATAAAACTTATGATTTTGTATTCACCTGAAGTGCTGGAGGAATCGCATGATTTCGACCAGAAGTTTCTAATTGATCCTGGAGAAGCGTAATCAAGTCTCGGGAACCATTTTTGGACAATTTGTATCTTTATTTAAAGGTAATGTTATCATAGCCCTTAAATGGATTGGCCCTATCCGGAAAGTGACGAATTTGATGTACAATTTCTTCACTTTCATCAAGATGATCCAATAGGTCAATAATATCCATGACAATTGAAAAAATTAACAAACAGACTACCACTAACACGCCGCTAAAACTGGTAGGGGGCAGGTTTAGAACGCCGTGTTAACTTTTCCATTTTTCGACCCTAACACCTGATTGTGAATACGGGGATAAAACTTAGCACTGTGTTACCAGGGTGTTAGCCAAAATTTAACACCGTGTCAGCGTAATACGCCGCTAACACGCGATTGTGAATACGGGCCTAAATGTTCATGAGGCGGATGCAGTTGCAGTTGGCTAAGGATTCGCAAATATGTTAAAAGAACGGAGATGATGTCTTCCGCCCCTAATGTAGAAACAGCAGAATAAATATGCTAAATTATTTGTAACCAAAACACACACAAATGAATATTAAAGAATAAAAAAGTTCAAAACCCAGAATGAATTACCCAAAAAAAGCCCAAGTTTAAGTATGTGGGAAAATTCGCATAACACACATCAAACAAGGTAAAGGCAAGAAAAGATGCCATGCAAATGTTCTGTTAATTTTCAGTGCCTACCTGGCATTTCAAGAGATATGAATGGTGTTATTGCATTATTCCATTTAGTTTAAATTGATGTTTATGGTTATCTCTGTTATGTTTAACCCACACTGTTAGCCAAAAAATGCAGCAACACATATGTGTAAGATCTGTAGAAAACATTTTATAAATTAGTCTGTACTAGTGCATGATCCTTGCAAGATCTTCATAGCAGAACTAATGGAGATCCTGAACATAGTATGCCAAATGGAATTAGTTATATGGGCCCATACAAGGGGTACACAATAGATACCCATGTAGAAAACATAGGCATCAAAGAATACCACCTTAACTGTGGGGGCTGATACAGGGGGCGTAGAAAGTAAAGTTAATGATGTGATATGATCTGAACTCATTTAACATGCAGTCTGATACCAGGGGTGCAGAGAGTATTGTTGATAAGCCAAATTTGTATTATGTGCATGTGGTGATATGGGGTGAGGGTGGGGAAAGTGTCGCATTAACTGAATTTGGAGCCATGTCACATTAAGTAAAATAGTGGCCAATCACATTGATGGGAAAACCCATGCCATATTGATAGGAAATACGGCCATGTCACTGTGAGTGACATGCTGTGACCCCATTAGGTGGCTGGCTCCCTTTGGTATTCAGTTTGGGAACCTGACCCAGCTGATACTGGCTATAGGAAGGCCTATAAAGTACCTCAGTGCTGTCCTGGGGTTCTGCTGTAGAGTAATGGACAAGGCCACCAGGTCAGGGGTGCCAATCCCTGGTCCCATTCAGTGAGAACCAAGGACAAGGTCACTTGTGGAATGACCTAATGTAGGGCATCTAATTGTAAACCTAAATCCCCTTTTTGGCCCTAATCCAATAGGTACAAGGGCTCCTCTAACTGAGGGAATCTCAAGGGAAAACTGACTTAGAAAAGGGTTCCCCAAACTACACCCTCAACAACAATAATCCCCTGAGAAGACTTACCAAGTCCTTTCCTCAAATACGGTTCCACGCGAGGGCAATGGGTCCCTGTTGATTCAGGGGCTCACAGGTCTTGAACGCCTGGAACAGAGAGTGGTGGGGATCCGGTTAGGTCGGGGTGGTGGGTGATGTAAATAAGTCAGTGGGTGACACACAAATAGTCCAAGGGTGGAGCGGCAGGAGATAACTAGGCGCAAGGGGCGATGGGTATATTCATGAATAGGATTCTGGCAGGGGATGCAGTGGACAGGATCAACCTATGCAGATTTATTTAAGAAAGGTGAGGCTGCAGACGCAATACAATACAATAAAAATATAAATTCAATGGTGATAGATGACGAGTTTCACTCTCCATGCTAAACATATGAATGTCTTTTAGAGAGAATCTCCAAACTAGTCATTTGGCATTGCGAAAGGTCACCAGTTTTTACTGATAAGAGGTGCACGTAATGCTCCAATTATGGCCATGAGCTCGTAGAGCTTATCTGGCGGAAATTCTGATTAAAAGGTTACACACTGTAGTCTAGGTGCGAAACAGAAAACAACAAAACATAACAAAAAGGAAACACAAAATGCATGTAACACATAATGAATGAAACGAAAAATAAGAGTATGTAATTGTTAAACAAAAATTTCGAAAAACATAAAGTATGAACATGACAAACATAAAGTATGAACATGTGACGTTGGGCCAAATTGATCGGCAGGTGACAACAGTATGCCCAAAGCTTTAACATGTTATTCGACTGAGGAATCCAATCTCTGCCACACTTATTGTCAATTTCCACAAAGGTTCCAGTCTGCGTGTTGTATTCCACTTTGTTGGTTGATTGCTATAGTCTGACATGCAAAATACTTTAATTTTCTGTTAATCAATAGTGACCTATAAAACGACAACATACACTAAAAGATGGAGTAGATAATAGGATAAACCAGGGGCCAAATCATAAAGGAGGCTAAAGTCTAAAGTCTATAGATCAAGCTAAAGTCTATAGACCAGTCTATAGCAGATAGTACTCTGGCATGCCAGTGATGTAGTTCAATTAAACAAACTCACTAATTTTTGTATGAATTTGTTTTAGAATGAACGCGAACAAACCATTCAGATCAATGCATGGCTCCACTATGTAAGTTTCAGGTTTTTGATGCAGATTTGTGTGCGAAACTGCAATTTTATTCTTCGTCATTCTGCAACCTTGGGTGACCGAGACATTGTTCTCAAGCAGAATCTAGAACACTAGATCGACTCTCATGCACTTTCGAGTATTAAAATTAGAAATTAATGCTTTATCCAACAGTCCAAATCTGGCAAACACTCAACTACTTTTGAAAAGCATTCTGGAGCATTTGGTACAAACAGCATACTGTAAGTCTTCCAGAATGGCAAAGCATAGCGTTGATGTACAATGGTTAAGGATAATCAAGCAGATTCACAGTAGACTAGCAGTATTTTTACTCTGAAATCAGATGTAATTCAAAACCAGCATAATTTTGAAACACTTGGGACCTATCCTGAATTATTTGGGGACAGTCCCCCAGCTTTTTTGTGTTTCATGGACCAAGGCTGAGAATAAATATGACATCAGAAGCGCAATTCACCTATCCTTAACCATTGCCTATCAACCCTATGGTTAACCATTGTGTTACAAACTTGTCACCTATTTTACAGGGTCTAGTGAACCACCACTGAAAATAATTTTGACCCTGGAAACCATGATTGAGCACAACTCGAGTATATGTAGCCATTGACCACCAACTCTATTCAAACTCATTGCCATACAGACTGCCAGTCTTCGTAGAGTGTCTCATAGACCATGGATGAGACACCTTGACATCACAAGCCACTCCTAAATATCTCAGGGCCTCATAGACTTTTAATGGAGATAACTATGATGTCAGGAAGTGTATCTTAGGCAGCCTTAATCTATGCTTAACCATTGCTCACCAACTCAATTCTTAACCATTGCAGTGTATGCTTATAAATTTTCGAGGTTTTGTAGACCACTGGTGAGGGTAACTATGACATCAGAAAGCATTGCTGAGCACAACACTTCTATCCTAAACCATTGCAGACAAACCATATGCTTGACTATTGCACTACAGACACACAGCATTTTTGGAGTTCCATATTGATGGCTGATGTTATCTCTGATGTCATAAACTATAGTTGAACACAACTTGCCTATCCTTAACCAAAGCAGTGGAAAACACTTCCACCCATGCCCCACTGATCACATCATTGGAAATAACTTTGTTCCTCCACATGCCTAATCCAGGGTGTGTCCAGACGAGCCAATCTGTTCTGCTATGCTATAGCATAAGTCTATGCTTTAACACTTCGGGAAAAATGAACTACTGCACCTTTTGAAGGAATGGTCAGACTATCGCTTGAAATGGATGTCAGATAATTACAACAACCTCAGTGCTATTCGAATACCATCCAACAGGCTGTGGAAGCCCGATGTATTACTGTACAACAGGTAGAGTATGTATGCGTAATGGATACAGTATACTACATTACATGCAACATTGATAGTAAGATCAACTTTCTGATTTCAAATTACATATCAGGGAACTGTGTATTATCCATGAACTTATCTAATAATTGGTTCCTGCTCTATAGTTCATCAAGTCCACTTGGACATATATATATATATATATATCAATATACTACACATACATATAGCTATATACAACATATACATATATATCTATCTATATGCAACATATTCATTTATGTTGCATATATACGAGGGTTGTCCCATAAGTCCTTAGCTTTTTTGAAAAGATAAATGCTAGAAGTGAGCCGACATGTTATTTTCCTATATAATCACCATTAATATTATGACACTTAAGCCAACGCCTCTTACACATTTCTACACCTGTCATCGAGAAGGTTAAAGGTTGGGTATCCAACCACGCTCCAACTTCACCTATCACTGTATTATAACAGGCAAATCTTTTTCTCTTGAGGAACTACTTCGAATTTCTAAATAGGTAGAAGTCAGTGGGGGCCAAGTCTGGCGAATTAGGTGGATGATTGAGCTCCTTGAAGTTGCACTGAGACAGGGCGTCTTGGGCAACCTTCGACTTGTGAACTGGCGCATTGTCCTGCAAAAAAAGGACACCTTTGGTCATTTCTCCCCTTCTTTTCTCTTTGATGCACTGGCCTAGTTTGACCAACAAATTAGCATAATATTGACCAGTGATTGTTGTCGGTGCACAAACAATTGAGCGCCGGACAAATGAGTGCCGACAATTGAGCACCGACAACTGAGGGCCGGACAATTGAGCGCTGTGACAACTGAGCGCCGAAAACTGAGCGCCGACAACTGCGCGCCGACAATTGAGCACCAACAACTGAGCGCCAGACAACTGTGTGCCGTGACAATTGAGCACCATGACAACTGAGCGCCAGACATTTGAGCGCTGACAACTGAGCGCCAGACATTTGAGTGCTGACAACTGAGCGCCGACTATTTAATGCATTATAATTGAGCGTTTTTCATTTACTGAGTGCTACGGAATACTAGCATTTCAGTGATTATCTACCGTAATGTATATATGTCCATACGTCTAAAATTATGAATCAAACAAATATGGTCATTTTTGATTCGTATGACGAAGCCTAAGCCTAAGCCTAAGCCTAAGCCCCTAAGCCTAAGCCTAAGCCCCTAAGCCCCTAAGCCTAAGCCTAAGCCCCTAAGCCTATGCCCCTAAGCTTAAGCCCCTAAGCTTAAGCCCCTAAGCCTAAGCCTAAGCCTAAGTCTAAGCCTAAGCCTAAGCCTAAGCCTAAGCCTAAGCCTAAGCCTAAGCCTAAATGCAAAATAGTTACTTCAAACTGATTAGGTTAGTTATCTGACATTAAATAGTCGGCGCTCAGTTGTCGGCGCTCGGTTGTCGGTGCTCAGTTGTCTGGCGCTCAGTTGTCTCCGGGCTCAGTTGTCTGGCCCTCAGTTGTCCGCGCTCAGTTGTCGGCCCTCAGTTGTCGGTGCTCAGTTGTCGGCGCTCAGTTGTCGGCGCTCAGTTGTCGGTGCTCAGTTGTCATGGGGCTCAGTTGTCTGGCGCTCAGTTGTCCGCGCTCAATTGTCGGGGCTCAATTGTCCGGCGCTCAATTGTGGGGTCACGATTGTTGTCTTTGGTGGCAGGAAATTTATCAACAATGGGCCTTTAGCATCCCAGAAAAGGCTAACCATGACCTCCCCAGCTGACTTGCAGATCTTTGCTTCCAATGGGGGTCGACTGCTATTGGGTATCCACTGCATCGACTGCTGTTTTGTTTCTGGGTCGCAGTAGTAAGCCCATGACTCGTCCCCTGTTACGAATCTATCGATAAAATTTTCCTCGTCATCTTCGAATTGGTGATACAGGGCCAAACTCTTAGTTGCCTGGATGTGCTTCTGCCTTGGAGTTAAAAGTTTTGGGATCCAACATGCACAAACCTTGAACAGCAAAAGTTCTTCTTTACAAATTCGATCGACAGTAGATGCTGACATGCCTAAAGTCTCAGCTATTTGGCGCACCCTGATTCGCCGATCATCTTCCACCAGTTGTCTAATGACTTCAATGTTTTCTGGGGTAGACACATCTTTCGGGGCACCCTGTCTTGGGTCATCTTGAAACGATTCCCTCCCAGTCTTGAAAAATGTTATCCAGCACTTAATGGTGCTAAATCCAAGGGCATTAGCACCATAAACATCCACCAACTTTTGATGAATTTCAGCGGCTTTGACATCCTGCCGCATCCAATAACAAATGACACAACGTTGTTCAATATTCAAATTTTTGGACATAATTAAGAATAAGGATTATTAAACTTTAAGTTTTCGCTAAAAGATGAAGGCAAAATGAATGAAATTTTATATGTACTCATGACACATGCTGCATAACACAAAATAATATTTAAAAGCATATGATTATCAATCAGCTCAAAAAAGCTAAGGACTTTGGGAGAACCCTCATATAAATACACAACATACACATGCATCTATATACACATATACAACATATACATATATTTATATACAGCATATACAACATATAGCAATAACAACAGCAACATCAAAATGTGTCTGGCACACTGTTACATATGTTATATCGTGCGTTTATGAGTTCACGTGGAATGGAAATAGCCAGTGTGCAAAATGTACATGCATGCGGAATGCAGAAGAGTCAGGACACGCAGAGTGTCAAATGGAAATTGCGCAATGATGATCAAACACAGGAGATTGATGGACTGGTCTAGAGCGTTATGTCAATTATCCAGGGAACATCCCCGAGTCGTTTGAGGTTTTTGGATGCCAAAATGCGGAATGCGCTAGTTTATCGTTCTAGGAGTTGAACCCGAATACTCAAACTATTTTCCAACTAGTTTGACTCAGCCTAGGCCACACGTTTGGTTTTCATTTTGCTAGTGATGCACAGAGCCTCACAAAAAACCAACCGCTCACTAAAACAAACAAAACAGCAACTAACTTAATCAGAAACTTGCTGTGAGTGTAATCTTCGATGTTGTGAACCTTCGGACAAGTTTAAACTCCGAAACAATGCGTTCTTGCAAATCACTTTGAAAGCTGACGAGTTTGCACTGTAGTCGAATGGTGCCCTACTACACATACCTGTAATTGGAGGGAAATTGGGAACCCCCCAAGTTGAGTGAACCCTATACGGGAATGTTGGCATTCCACCATTCAAAATAATGTTGTATTTTTAAAATAAGATGGGCGTTTGGGGGCGGCTCTGACCGATTTCTTGCCTCCTTGATCCGTCAGGTCCGAGGAAGGGGTGTAAAATCGGCAAGGGGAATTGATGTGCAGGAGAGATAGCCAGCGATCGACCTTAACGCCAGTGCTTCCCTGCGCCTGCCCTACACCTCGGAACGACTCCTCACTCAGGGGCGAGAAGTCAAGAACAGAATACTACCTTTCCAAGAAATGCCTGACTAGAACTAGTCAGACAAGGTAACACACTTTTGGACACGAATAAAACGCTTTTCTAACTAAACATTTATTTATAAAACTTACCTAAAAATCGCCCCTTCCAAAAACATGACGTCTTACCAATATAAAAACCAGGTGAGTAATGTACAGGCGAAAAGGGCAATTATAATATAATGGACGATACGCATGAGAAGAATCAATAATATACACTGACTAATTCACAAAAACCGTCTTCTACAGTAACCATCGCGCTGGGCCAGGTCGGGCATGGTTGGATGTGTTGTACTTGTGGGCGTTTTTACGAAATCGACAAAACTATTAGAAAATCTTGAAAAATCGGCAGAAACACACTACAACAATAATCTGGGAAAAAGGTTTTTTTTGGCTCTTCTAGAAAAATTTCCGGGATTTTCAGATTTTTTTGGGCACTTTTGGGGACCCCCAAAATTTTGGAAATTTTTATAACCCCACACTATGGACCTCGGTCAACTGGTCAGAACTCTTACATGTATGCAGAGTTAAGCTAAAGCTCAGTGGCTTCACTTCTTGATACTTTATTATTTTTTCAAATTTAATTTTTTTTCATTCATTTAATTATGTATTTTTTATATTTTTTGGTTCCTTTTTGCTCCTGCTTGTGTGGCTTGGGTTATCTACAAATAGGACACATGGACACACTTTTTTGTTTTTAGAAAATTTGTTAGGAAAATTCAATCTAGAATGCTACTCATATTTCTAAAATAAAGCAACTATACATTCTGTGCATCATTTTCTTCTCTTGTTTTAGCTTCGATTCCAATTTTGGCGCCACTTTGCCCGTTAATTTCGTGGTTCAAAGTTCAGGAACAATAACTTGGATACCACCCGGCATATTGAAAAGTTTATGCCAGCCGGTGGGCGTATTCCCGTATAACAGTCAAAGATGTTTTTTCAAAGTAAGACTTCATTTTTTTACAATTCAGATTGTTGAAGTTTCTTTTTCTATGTATTCTAATGCATGTGCATTGATTATTTGCGAGCATGGAACTTGATAAAGTTAACGAAAATTTTAACATTAAAAAACAAATAAATAAATGGAAACAAATAAAATAGATGAAATAGATCGCAAAAAAGTAAATGAAATAGATCGAAAAAATAAAGTAAAAGAAATAAATGAACAAATAAAAATTAATAGAATGAACAAAAAGTTAAAATTAATAAATTTAATAAAATAAATAAAACTAATGAAATAAAAAAATAAATAAAACTAATGAAATAAAAAAATAAATAAAAATAAATAAAAAAATAAATAAAAATAAATAAAAATAAATAAAAAAATAAAAAAAATGAATAAAATGAATAAAATGAATGAAATGAATGAAATAAATAAATTAAATAAAATAAATAAAATAAATAAAATAAATAAAATAAATAAAATAAATAAAATAAATAAAATAAATAAAATAAATAAAGTAAATAAAATAAATAAAATAAATAAAATAAATAAAATAAATAAAATAAATAGAATAAATAAAATTAATGAAACATAAAAAATCGACAAAAAATTATAATAAGTAATAAAATAAAGTCATTGAAATAATTATTAAAATAAACAAATGAAGTATAAGGAGGAAATGAAATAAATGAAATGAATAAAATGAATGAAATGAATAGAATGAATAAAATGACTAAAATGAATAAAATGAATAAAATGAATAAAATGAATAGAACGAAAAAAATGAATAAAATGAATAAAATGAATAGAATGAAAAAAATGAATAAAATAAATAAAATTAATGAAATCAATGAAACGAATAAAATGAATGAAATGAATGAAATGAATAAAATAAATAAAATAAATACAATAAATAAAATAAATAAAATAAATAAAATAAATAAAATAAATAAAATGAATAAAATAAATAAAATAAATAAAATAAATAAAATAAATAAAATAAATAAAATAAATTAAATAAATTGAATACATTAAACAAACTAAATAATTTGAATAAATTGAAAAATCGAATATATATTGAAAAAATGAATAAATTAAATAAATTTAATAAAAGCTAAATTAAATAAATTTAATAAATAGCAAAACAAACGAAATTCAATAAATAGCTATATAAAAAATTAATAAATAGCAGAATAAAAGAAATTTAATAAATAGCAGAATAAAATGAATTAAATAAATCAGGTGAATCAAATAAATTGAATAAATTAAATAAATTAAATGACTTGAATAAAATGACTAAAGTAAACCAATATAAAATAAATGAAAAAAATATATATATAAAAATACATGTAAAATAACTAAGTAAATATATTAAATGAATCAAAAAGATTAAATGAATTGAAATTATTAAATATGATAAATATATTTGAAATATTCAATGAAATGAACGAATTGAATGAATTAGATAATTTGAGTAAATTGAATGAATCGAATATAATAAGCAAAATAAACAAAACTAAGTAGGATAAATGTAAATAAAATAATAAGAATAATAAAATAGAGAAGAATTAAAAAATCAAATACATAAAAAAAAATCGAACAAATATAATTGATAAACTGAATAAAATTAATGAAAGAATAAAAAAATGAATAAAAGAAATATAAGGAATGAAAAAATAATGAAAATTTAATACACTAAATCAATATAGTATTATGGGTTCACATAATTATAAATTACTATTACATTATAATTTTTTTTCAGTTCGGATCCTGGACCTACGATGGGAATAAAATCAATTTGACAGATGGTGATTTTGATAGCACAGAATATGTGCCTTCCGGGCACTGGTCTTTGAAAGGTAAGATGCGAAATTTCAAACACAATTTTTTCATCGCAATAATTATTAATTAATAAAACTAATAAAATTAATAAACTAAAATTAATAAAATTAATTAATATTAATAAAAAGAGATTAATTATGTGTTTTTAGGTTGAGTTAGCAATAGCTGCATATTGAAATGCAATAAAAAACAAAAAGAAAGCAAAGAAAACAGAAAAAAATAAAAAAAAAACAAAATAAAAAAAAAGCAATAAAAACAAGAGAAACAAAAAAAACCAAACAAGCCTGTATATCACTGACTGAAATAAATCAAATAATAATCTTTTGATGCAATATTTCGAAATCACATACATAATTTCACTGTCTAACTTGTGAGAAATCAAGTTGCGACTTGATTACAAAAAAAAGTAATCAAGTTTAAATTTCCTTGAAATCAAGATGATTAAAATCAAAATATTAACTTTTGTTACATTCGAAATAAATGAGGGGTCAGTAACAGGAGACTTTAATGCGTGGGTTTTCTAGCAACCTGATGAACTTGTAATAATTATCTTAGTCAAGAATAAATAATTTAAATTCTTAAATTAAATTTTTAATCCAATTATTCTAATCCAATACTTTTTCATTTAATTTGATTAATTGATTCAATTATTCTAATCTAATAGTTTTTTATTTATTTTAATTATTCTTATCTACTAGTTTTTTATTTTATTTAATTAATTTAATTATTCAATTAATTATTTAATTTAATTAATTTAATTATTCAATTAATTATTCAATTAATTATTTAATTTAATTATATAATTAATTTATTTAATTTATTTATATAATTTATTTATTTAATTTGATTATTTATTTAATTGTTCAATTTAATCAATTTATTCAGTTTAATTATTTAATTGAAATATTTAATTTAATCATTCAATTCAATTATTCAATTTAATTTAATTATTTAATTTAATTATTTTATTCAATTTAATTAAATTATTTAATTTAATTAAATTATTTAATTTAATTAAATTATTTAATTTAATTAAATTATTTAATTTAATGATTCGATCTAATTATTTATTTAATTATATAATTTGATTAAATTATTTAATTGATTATTTTATCTAATTATTTACTTAATTATTTGATTTGATTATTTGATTCAACCATTCAATTCGGTCATGTCATTTAATTATACCATTTTGTTATTTAATTTAATCATTTAATGTTATTATATGAATTAATTATTTAATTCAATTATATGCTTTAATTATTTTATTCAATTATATAATTTAATTATTTAATTTAATTATTAGATTTAATCATTTATTTAATTATATAAATCAATTAAATTATTTAATGCAATTATTCAATTTAATTATTTTATTTAATTATTTGATTGGTTTTCGATTTAATCATTTAATTTAATTATTTTATTTAATTATTTAATTTAATTATTGAATTCAATTATTCAATTTGATTAAATTATTTAATTTAATTATTCAATTTAATTATTCCATTCAATTATTCAATTTAATTATTCAATTTAAGTATTCAATTTAATTATTTATTCAATTATATAATTTAATTAAAATATTCAATTTAATTATTTAATTTTATCATTTACTTATTTATTTGATTTGTTTTCGATTTAATTATTCAATTTAGTTCTTTGATTTGATCATTTGATTCAACCATTCAATACAGTCGCTTAATTTGGTCATGTCATTTAATTATACCATTTTTTTATTTAATTTAATTATTTGATGTTATGATATATTTTGATTACTTAATTCAATTGTTTAATTTAATTATTTTATTCAATTATATAATTCAACTATTTAATTTAATCATTAGATTTAATCATTTCATTTAATCGTGTAATTTAATTTTTTAATTCAAAATTTTAATTTAAATATTTAATTTAAATATTCAACTTAAATATATAATTTAATTATTTAATTCAAATATTTAATTCAATTATTCAATTTAATTATTTAATTCAATTATTTTATTTAATAATTTAATCTAATTATTTTATTTAATTATTTAATTGTAATTTATCAATTTATTAATTTTTTTATCAGTTAATTAATTAATTAATCAATTAGTTAATTAATTATAGAATTTCTACTTTCTAGATTCGAGAAATCAATGCTCAAGATTTTTTGGTAGAGCTAGGTTTTCCCTTATTTTTATAACACAAAAAACAATACTTAAACAACAGCTGTCCATGTTGAAAAGGCCAACAATCAATAAAACAATGTACAAGCAAGACCACACACTAGTAGAAAAACACACGAGAGAATAAAAACAACACATACTGCCGCCTATCCAATCTAAAACTACAGTATTCACATTTGAATGGTCCCCAATTGCAGCTTTGATGCGCACCTGCGTTCTACTTCCAACAATTGCCAAATTATTAGAAAATAGCCTAAGCCTAAGCCTAAGCCTAAGCCTAAGCCTAAACATAAGCCTAAGCCTAAGCCTAAGCCTAAGCCTAAGCCTAAGCCTAAGCCTAAGCCTAAGCCTAAGCCTAAGCCTAAGCCTAAGCCTAAGCCTAAGCCTAAGCCTAAGCCTAAGCCTAAGCCTAAGCCTAAGCCTAAGCCTAAGCCTAAGCCTAAGCCTAAGCCTAAGCCTAAGCCTAAGCCTAAGCCTAAGCCTAAGCCTAAGCCTAAGCCTAAGCCTAAGCCTAAGCCTAAGCGTAAGCATTAACATATGCCTAAGCCTAAGCCACGGCGCTCAGTTGTCGGCGCTCAGTTGTCTGGCGCTCAATTGTCTCGGCGCTCAGTTGTCTCCGCGCTCAGTTGTCACGGCGTTCAGTTGTCTGGCGCTCAGTTGTCGGCACTCAATTTTCGGCGCTCAATTGTCCGGGGCTCAATTGTCGGGTCATGACCAAAAACATAAACAACCGGCCCTTTTATGCATGATGTCTATGCAAATTGGGGTCGACACACAAATTGCGTCAACTTTGGCTATTTCTTCGCAACCTGGAGATAGACTATGTCCATCCCCCACATTTTATATAACACCCATTCTAGATATGCATATACGAAGACGCGTCAAACGTTACAAATGTTGCCAAGAACCGTACATTGATGTACAATTCGTACTCGATATCGAAAGACGTTCAACGTTCAATGGATTTTGCATCATTTCACCATACATTTTATTGTCACTGGCCAGCCTGATGTCATTTTTGGTCAACGTTAAAAGCAACCAAAAGTTAACTATATGTGAGTAGTAGTGTAGCAACAATCTTTGAAACATTGTTCACATTTGGTTATTATGAGAATTCATTTCCGCTACTATTTGCCTTATGTGGAGCAGTTTACTGGGATAAGACAATAATACAGTGGTGAACAATGTTTCCATAGTGTACCTACCATTTGATAATTTTTGCTTGCACTGGGGTTTGATCCCTGAACCTTGATATTGTGAGTCAAGAGCTATAACTACTGAGCCATTGGGTCCAGTGTTTGCCTTGTTCGATCTTCTATTTAAGCTATTGAAGCTGGAAATGGAAGTAGCAGGTTCCAGCAATGTAAGAACAAAAAGCATTGAAATAGGCTGCACATGGAATAGAACCTTCTTGAGGAAGTTCCTCAAGGCTGGTTCACATATCAACATTTTGTGCAGCATATACCGGACATATATGCAACATATGTAAGTTAAGTAAAATCGTCAGGTGTGAACGAGTGCGACATAAGCCCAACATGTAAGCGACATACACTCAACATACAGTTTGCTCTTTTGCTCAGCCAGCTATTCTAGCGGACGTACAGCAAGACAATTGGTACTATCTGTGTGCTTGGTGCACGTAACCGTGACAAGTGCAAAAATACTCATCATCCAAAAGTATGGAAAGACCAAAAATAGCAACAGACTTTCTTTTGGACATTGAAAAATAATTCCGGGATATAAAATGTTGCCGTGTATGTTATAGCATATGTCGCACGTTATGTTACCTTATATGTCTTAATGTTGCAACATTTTTGGAAAAAGCATATATGTCGCAACATGTATGTCGGGAGAAATGTTGCCCTGTGAACCCAGCTTTAGGGGGCACAATGACCCATTAACTTGGATAGAAGATCTGACTAGGCAAATATTAACCTCGATAGCCCAGTGGTTACACCTCTTGACCCACGATCTCAAAGTTCAGTGATCAAACCCCTGTGCAATCAAAAATTATTCTAGTTGTCATAGCCTGAAGAAGGTACTAGGTACACTATCGAAACGGGCCCATTCCACTATAGCCACTATCACACTATAGCCACTATATCACTATAGCCACCGTATCACTACAGCCCCTATCTCACTACAGCTAATCTATCAGAATAGCCACCAAAATGTCTCTAGAGCAACCATGATGCATAATAGTGATCTTGCTTCAGCCACCAGTGTCACATAGCAAAAATGTCACTATACAGCATATGTCTCTGAAGAGCCACTCAACAGGTAATTCAGAAAATTACTTGTTTTTCTGCACAATAACTATTTTGTGCATCGTATGTTTTAATTATTGGTTTATTTTCGCAAAAATAACTGTTAACCCATCAAATGTGTTACATGAACCAAAAAGTGACCGATTTCAAGAACAATTTGATCATTATCTTGGCCATTTATTATAGCACAGTGAACATTATCCTATCTTTCTTTTGTTACACCTAAGTTAATATTTGTTCGAAAAATTATCCACAAAGTCGTTTTTGAGATTTTCAGTGATAGTCACCATCATCATTTGTGGAACAAACTAACATTTTTGATTCCATGAACTGAGTTAATACAAAAATAAGCTGCACCAAAATCCATTTTGGTCTTTGTAGTACTTGTACAAAATTTGGAGGTTCAACGCTGAGCAGTTAACAAGGCCTCCTTATTTTTAGCCCAAAGCTTATGCAAATGAGGTCACCAGGCTCTCACCCATGCAACAATAATATTTTTTTAAATGGCATGAAATATGCTGAATCTGTAGTCATTGCCATGTACTCGTAAAACCCCATTACAGGTTGTCCCTAGTGGCTCTATTGAGACATTGGCTGTAATGGTACCTTTAAATATGCGACCCTAGTGGCTGTAGCAAGATCATTATTATGCGCCGTGGTGGCTCTAGTGAGATTTTGATGGCTACCCTGATACATTAGTTATAATGAGATGGTGGCTGTAGTGATATGGTGGCTATAGTAAGACAGCGGCTCTAGTGTAATGGTGGCTATAGTGATGCACAATCATCCAAACATCCTTCACTACTGTTTCATTGTGTGTTATATTGTGTTATTCTAACAAAATGTTTCACATTTTCATGTGATTGTATGACCACTAATGACCAAAATTAATTTTCATGAATAGTCTAGTATCTGATTTTTTTGAAAAATAGGGTGCAGCCAGGAGTCGAACCTGGGTTACCAGCATTCGGGGCTGATGTCCTCACCACTAGACCACCACACCACAAGGTGAACCCAGATTAAGGTGCTCCCCTAGGCTACGATTTTGAAGCACTCAACTCCAATGTTTGGTGGTCGTGAACCTACGACCTTTGGCAAGTAGCAGCGTACCTGCTGCTTTTTGAACTGCCGACCAATGAAGTTGCTAACTTTTTAAAAATGAAAATTATATGGAATTTTTTTTTGGAGTGAAAATAAGTTTTTGAAAAATAGGGTGCAGCCAGGAGTCGAACCTGGGTTACCAGCATTCTGGGCTGATGTCCTCACCACTAGACCACCACACCACAAGGTGAACCCAGATTAAGGTGCTCCCCTAGGCTACGATTTTGAAGCACTCAACTCCAATGTTTGGTGGTCGTGAACCTACGACCTTTGGCAAGTAGCAGCGTACCTGCTGCTTTTTGAACTGCCGACCAATGAAGTTGCTAACTTTTTAAAAATGAAAATTATATGGAATTTTTTTTTGGAGTGAAAATAAGTTTTTGAAAAATAGTATCTGAAACACATCTAAAACTTGTCGCAACATCATTTTCAAAGGTATCTTGATATTAATCGCTACATGCTGTTTCGCAATCTATTTGTCCGAAACTTTGCCACCAACAACAGTAAATTTTCCACCGATCGGACTTTTCGTCATATTCAACGTCACTTTTGTGGCTGCGGTCTTACTGTGCAATGTTGTAACGACTTGCTTGTATTACAAGGGTGATCAGCGTGTTCCGGATTGGGTGAGTAGGATTCTATAACACCTAATTTTGCTACAGTATCTAGAACTAGCAGCTGGACCTTATAACATACTATTGCACGTGGGCTTTAACATTTTAAAATGACAAATTTTCACAAAAATTGAAAAAAAAGTAATCATTCTGTTTATTACAGTAATAAGTTTACTGTATCAAGCAGTTACTTGGGATCATTGCATCAATCATTTCAAAATAAGTGGAGAATAAAAATCAGAATCCTTGGATGGAGTTTTATCAGAAAAAGTTTTATATTTCATTCGAATTGGCATACATTCAAATGTGACAATTAGCCTATTGTAGGAAAAAAATTGGCATTTTATGTCAGTTTCAAAAGTGATCCACAAGAAGAGACCAAACTGAATATAAGTGGACTATTTCCAGTAGTTACTGTATATGGTATTCAGTCGTCAATTGATTATCGTGTATTTTAACTTATAGGCCTTATCAGTTGCGCTAAGTGCAGGTAAATTTTTTACTTTCAATTATGGAACAAAAGGTTTAGAAATTGTTAGGTCTGTAATATGCTAATTTTTGGCCTAAACTTTTTGCCTCGAAAACCAACCTTTATTTCACAATTGAGGCCAATCTTGGTTAGAAGTGCGCATAAAGATTAGTTGAACAGAGCTTAACTCATAATTTATTTGATAATGAAACAGTTGAAAACAGTTATAAAACTACAACAGAGGTCAAGATTAATCAAAAATAATCATCAAATTGATTAATAAAATTTTGCCAAATTCCTTAACTATCCTGACGCTGTAGGATAATTAGCAAATATCCAACTGGAATACTAGCTGGTAAGTATATAAGTTTAATAAGGCTAACTATCACAATATACAATAGTAATATACTGGATGAAACAATAAATTAATCAGTGAATATGCAAAATAACACAGCTGATATACTATCACAGAAAATCACGGAATGTTCTAGAACATTGTAGAATAAAAAAGAATATTATAGAATATTGCGTAAGGTTCGGGAAGTTTCCAGGAAAATGCAGTACATGAAATGTAGCTGCACATCATATTACATGATCATACTGTAACATATGTATCAGATATATTACTTAAAAAACTTTTATTATAGCTACGTGACTCAGTCAACGGAGTTTTCGGCTGCCAACCTATACGTAACCTGGTAGCCTCCAGTGAAGAACAAGGACGCTTGTTATCATCACGACAGGCCAGCAACAACACTGTGACCCCAATTCGTTCAGCAACTGACAATCGAGTACACCCTGCCAAAGCTGATAATACTGTAGTTTATGGATCAGTGGACAAGTCGGAAAATGAAGAGTATAAAAAACAATGGATCATAATGGCTAGTATTATTGATAAAGCGTGTTTCGTTGGATTTTTGATCACTTTCGTAGTTTGCACATTTGCGTTGTTAATCAACATGTAGATTTATGCTAAAATCTAAGTCAGTTTAGTCCCCTTTTGATGCAAAATAGATGTCCTTGTGTATGAAATGCATTTCGTGAATTTATGCCATAGATTGTTGTAAGGACCGTACTATACATTACATACCTGAACATGATTGTGTGTCTGATTATACATTTATGTAAAGTATGGTAAAATTATGTGAATAAATTTAGGATTGCTTGAACAAATTCACAGACATAAGATAATGTAAAAATTTACATTTTTTGTACGTAAAAATATAGAATGCCAAAATTTTGAAAATTTTTCTGCGTAAAACTATTGAACCCAAAAACTTTAAAAAATAATGCACATGAATTTGCAAATCACTAAAACTTTTCAGGTTGATATGCAAAAAATGAGTTTGTATAGTTATAAAGTTTCATGCATACAAGTTTTCCATAAAACTCTGTATATTTCCATCAAAATTTGTGGTGAAATTCACAACTTTTGTAAAAATTTCTAAAAATTTTGCAAGTAAAATTGTAAAACTCTGAAACTTCCCAATTTTAATACATCAAACCTGTAATGCTTTTCATGGTTTTAGGAACAACAATTTTCTACAGTGAGCAAATTTTCAATAAAACTTAGAAAAATTCTAGAGTTTTTACGTTCTTTTTGCATTTTAAATTTTATTCATAAAAATTCTTCACATTGTTCTGTGTATCAATTAGTTCAATTTTTATTGATCTTGAGCCTATGTGAGCATTTTTACATTAAGTTGGTCAGGTAACCTAACCATGTTTTTAATGCCTGAATAGAATTTGGGCCTATTCGTCAGTTTGATGTTCTTTTACCTTCACCATACATTTTGTGGCAATGTGTAACTTTGAATGATGAGGTATCTGTTGGACTTAAGATAATCACAAGTCTGCCAGCTTGGAATCAGTGGCTGACATGTCATGTTACAGCTCTAACAGCTTTGAATCAGCATTTTTGACATTACAAGCCACTTTGCCTCCTGGCCCAAACTTTTGTCAGGAAGCTGTTCAAAAAGCTACAGTAAAACTAACTTTGTAGTGTTTTTGCTATGCATGACGTCATCCTACAGTAATCCATCCCCCGTTTTTGTTACATATGTTGTTCTGATGAAAAAAGTCAACTAAATAGAACTTTAGGTAACTTTGGACAATGAAGACAATGCCTCCTCAGCATTGGAATCCTGCATAGAAAAAAGAATATTTAATGAAACTGGGAAATATGTGATTTTTCCATTTTTCAAGTTTTTTTTTGCATTCTATTTTATATATATGCTGTATGTTGTCTTACTTTTTGATGTATTTTTCACCTTTTTGTTTGCCCAGGTCATCTTTTTTCCTGATGTTTCCTAATAGTCATGCCTGTGAATAAAATAATCTTCAAATTGGATTATTAGGGCTTGTAGCTTCAAGCTGAGCCTTACATTTAGGTCATCGCATCATGGTCAGTGGTTTTAACCTGAACTGCTATTATCTGAAACACGACCAAAGAACCAAAAACAGTAAAGTATACAGCAACATATACAAAAATGGAGGTCACAGGTTAACAAATTTGCACCTGTAAATCACATTCACTTTTTGACAAACCATCTACCCTAAACTTTGTTCACTGAGTAGGGTGCCTTGATTTGAATAGCTACCCTCCTAATTACTAGAATACAATTCCCAATATTCAGATCATAAACCTCGACCTGGCTCATGAAAAAGTTTTACACCCTTTGAATATGTTTGACTCTGAATAGATTATCTAGAGTGGTCACAGCAGCCAACTCAACTATGAAGTAATGCAAAATGAGAGTGCCTTCTTTGTTGCTCAGTTAGCTCAGTTAGTTAGTTTGTGGATGGTAGCCACAAGGTCCACCATTGGAGTCCTAGACTGAGCCGAACTTTCACTGAAGCCCCAAGTAGTTGGAACAGGTTGTCTCAACACTGGCCACCCTTGACAGTGGGTCAAAGTCAATGGCCCAAGAATGTTGAGAGTGGTCAGTTTGCATGTGCTGATGGTAGCTGCATGGTCCTTGGTTCATGACCAGGACTGAGCCTAATTTTTACTGAAGCCCCCTGTAGTGGCAACAGCTTGCCTCAATACTGGTGGCCCTTGACTTTCCATCAAACTTGATGGTGGAAGCATGTTTGGAGCTGTCACAGCAACCACCTCAACTACCAACTGTTGCAAAATGAGAGCGCATTTCTTGTTGCTCAGTTGGCTCAGTTGGTTAGAGTGCGCAACTGGTAGCCACAAGGTTCCTGGTTCATGGCCTGGACTAAGCCATACTTTTATTTAAGGTCCAAGTAGGGGCAAAAAGGTGGCCATGACAAGACAATCTGAAAGATAATCATAATCAATCAAGACAACAATGATGTCAAATATTTATTGAACCATTATTTTAATACCAAAAATATAGAACCAAAGAAAATATATGCAAAATAGGGCTGTGGATAGGAGCCAAAATATTTGGCACACAGCCAAGAACTACCAAAAAGTAATAAAAACCAGAATGAAAAAACCCACAATTGTCCCAAAAGATATCAACTTGCTGTTTTATGCAAAATTTATGAATGTGAAAAACACTGCTACTGGAAAGATTTACATAGCACAGTCATAAAAAGAAATAAACTGAAAAAGAGATGATAGCCAACAGGAAAGGACACATTGTCTATGAACTGTCATAATAAATTACAGATTCTCATTTTGTATGAGCAATAAGCTTATACAATGCATGACTGTACTCTCTATACTAGACCAAAACATTATGTGAATTAGGATAGAATTTTACATTCCTCTATTTTCTACATCATGCAGAAATGCCTCAAAGGTTAAAATAATCACCCTTGAAGCCTTAACATATAATGTGGCTATGTTTTATGTTAGCTGTTTTTGTGCGCCCATATAATTAACGCATGTTTTTCTAGAGGGAATGTACTCAGCTGGGTTAGTACGTAAATTAGCTTGAGTTGGGGATGCAGAAGCAACAATTTTCAGCTTTTCTCACAGTTTTCTGTCACATTTCACATTTTCTTGCACTTTGTATATTTTTCATTTCTTGGCTTTTGACTTTTTTGATGATTTCTACATTTATTACATTTTTTTACTTTTCTTAAATGTTTTCACTTTTACTTTTATATTACTTTTTGTGGACTTGAGATGATTGAGGATATAGATGACATGTGATTTCATTAGCAAGCTATTGTATAGATGTAGACCTTGTGATTTAAATTATAGTTCATTCTTAAATATTAATAAAGTAAACTCTATTACTATTTGTGTATGAAAGATCTTGAAAAGATTGTATCCCCCTACAGCCACTGTTGCGCAATAGCCACTTTGTCCCTATGGCTGCACTAGTGTTGTATTTAAAGATAAGTCGGGGCTTTGAGTGTCAGGCAGGATTGGGATCCCAGGGTTTGTCCTTAATGTACCTATTTCGCACACCCACGCTTACCCGATTAACTTAATTAATAGTACTTAAACCCGACACCGATTACCCCTACCAATTAAGGAAAGGTACTTCCTTAATTGTCTCCCGAATTACAATAAACACAAAAAGAAAACCTTTCTTCAATTTTACCTTACACAATAAGAAACACTTACTTACAAACGCGGCTGGGGGAGAATATAAACAATTGACTCCCACGCACTGGGGAGAAAGCAAACAAAGACGAGGGTGCGGGGAGGCAGCGAGTAGGACACAAAACTAATAGAAAACGTATGTTATAAAAGCACACAAGATAATAATGCACATCGAGAGAGCCAGCGCACGCGTACCGACATGCGCTACAGTAAGACAGCTGTTGATGGTCCGCGCTGCTTGCTCCACTTGGTACTTGCAGGTCTCATGCACGGATTGACAAAAAATGACAAAATCGGCGGAAAACACTACAACACTAGCTCAGACATCACATTTTTGCTCATTCTTATATTTCTGCTTCATTTTAGAAGCAAATGGAGACTGCTTCTAAAAAATGCCAGTGGTATCTCTTTTCAAAACTACCAGTGGTCTATCTATGCGCCATCCTATACCATACAAACACCCATTGAACCAATTGTAGCTGTTGTGAGACAGTGGAAGCAATGAAACAGTTACAAACTGACATATGGCCATAGTGAGATGCCAGTTGATAGTTTGATGGTGTAGTGGAATGGTGGCTGTAGCGAAACAGTGGCTGTAGTGAGACTTATCACTGAAAAAATACTTATTTTGCAAAATCATATCATTTTTGCATAGTAACTTTCCATAGTTTTCATATATTTTTTTTTATTTTGCAGGAGGCAGTTTATAGTTTAAATGTATTACAACAGTGTAAGAACCTTTCTACGCAAGTAAAGCACAATCATCGAATAGTTGATTATTGTAAAAAGATTGCAGACGAATAATAAATTAACAATTATTAACCTGAAATATTTGCCGCTGGAATTTCGTATACGACAAATGAGTAATATTTGATCACGTTGCGAATAATCATCCCAGTAGGTGCCCAAATGTAACAATATATTGAAAACTGTAACCGAGATTATTATTATTCTGTATAATATTTTGATTGTGTCTTTTTTTGTCTCGTATATCTTTGGACGTGTGATCATAATTAGTCTATCAAAGCTAAGTAAGCAAGTCAACATTTGCGTGCCAGATATGAAAATACTCTGCAAGCCGGCTTTCATGTGACATGTCATGACATCTTGAACATGTTGTAGTGTGTTTTCCGCCGATTTTCGTAATTTTGTCAAAGAGCCTAAGAGGCCCGCAGGTGGCAAGTGGAGAGAGCAACGCAGACCATTAGCAGCCATCTTACTGTAGCGCACGTTGGTACGCGTGTGCTGGTCTCTCTCCAATCAGTATTCCTTTTTCTTATTATCATATGTTTTATATACTAAGTGTGCGCCCTGCCTGCCACTACTATATTTCGCCACTCGTCACCTCCCACCACGCAGCCTTCTTTTTCTCCTCCCAGTGCGTGGGAGTTGATTATTTACTTTCCTAGCCGCTTTCATTTTGTACGTAAATTTCATTTGTTTTTATTGCGTAATATAAAGGTAGAAAATTTCTCTCCTTCCAGTTTTATGCAGTAAGGGAGACAATTAAGGAAACTCCTCTTTTCCTTAATTGGTGGGATAATTAGTGTCGGGTTTAAGTACAAACAGTTAAGGTAATCGGGTAAGCGTGGGTGTGGGGAACACGTACATTAAGGACGAACTCTGGAATCCCAATCCTGTCTGTGACTCATCAGCGCCCGACCCAGATACGAATACAACAAACATCGTCAATGTCGTAAACTCGTTGATACATCAATTTAAAAGACGTAATTATGAAATGTATAGATTGACTCGAATCGAATATTATTATTGAAATGAAACACGTTCTTGTTGCAGATTCACGCATGTAGTTGGTCAGCAAAAGAATTGACAAATTGATGCTTGCAAACAAGAGATTGATAAAAGATGATATTGTGACTTCTATATCAATTGGTATTGCTCCTCTTTCCACTGCTAATGATGCCCAATGCAGTGATAAATTGCTGACATTCATGGCATATGTGCTGTAGCAGATATCCAAATTCTATCCTGTAAGTATGTAAATACATTGACTACATAAATATTCTTAAATATATTCAATGAATTTGAATATAAAATTGTATATAAGTATATGTAAACATACGCAAATATATATAAATATATATAAGCATATATAAATATATACAAATATATATAAATACTTCATTAGAGCATTCAGATGGCACCCAAAAGTCCCTGGTTCAAGTCACAGTTGTCCTTGTAAGTTACTATACTCAGTTGATCACTGCAAAAATTCACTAAATATTATGTAAAGAAATTGTAGTTCGAATTGTAATCCCCGGATGGAATAACTTTCATCAAAAATTTTCCTCATACTGAGAAAACACTTTACCACATGCGGTCATTTAAATTGATTTTACTCCCTGTGGTTCGCAATTTGACCAGGTTGCCATTGGATGTAATTAGAAAAAACCGGAATCAATAACTGTTGGGCTTCTGGGAAGGTCACTAAGCTCACACTTTTCTGAATTGACGCTAAATTTCCCCGCAATAAATGCAAATCTAATAGTGATGAAAATTTTGGCAAAAGTAATTTCCTCAGTCTAATGGAAAATTTCAGCATATTTCAAAGTCTAATTATCAAAGGTTTGACAAAAAGTATTTCTGAAGAATTCCTAAATAATAGGGATGCAACGAGTACTCGGACTCGGACTCCTCGGTATTTTTCCAGACTCGGACTCGGACTCGGACTCGAATAAAAAATTTTTCCAGACTCGGACTCGGACTCGAATAAGTTTTTTTGCCAGACTCAGACTCGGACTCGGACTCGAATAAAATTTGTATCAGACTCGGAGTTTTTACTCAAAAATGTAAATTTTTTTGAAAATTTTAGTTTAGTAAACTCAATTTATCACCAATTTTATTTTAGTTTGCAAAACTTAACAGACCAACGTTGCATAGATGGCTATATTTTGATCAAAGTCAGATTGTATTTCAAAAACAAAAGTTTTAGAGGGCAAAGCTTGCATTGAGATTTATTATCGCTTGTTATTTCAAAATAATCCCAAAGAATGCTAGAGAGATTTTTGGGCATTGCAAATTTGGTACCTAAAATAAACACTATTTGTTTAATTAGAATAACAACACACAGACAATCAATAGGCTGATGGAAAACCCGTTAGCTTAATCATAATAAGCCAGCGTGATGAAAAAATTTTATTTCAGGAAAATGAAAAGTAAATTTTAATATATTACAGTAAATAAACAAGTACACAATTCCAAACAATTTTACTTTTTTGCGTATCTATATATACTCGGACTCGGGACTCAGATTCGTTATTACTTGTCATTTTTCCAGACTCGGACTCGGACTCCGATAAATGTTTTTTGCAGACTCGGACTCGGACTCGGACTCGGATAAATTTTTTTGACAGACTGGGACTCTGACTCGGACTCGTATAACTGAAAATCCCAGACTCGTTGCATCCCTACTAAATAATATTCTAGTGGAAAAAAATGTACCAGCATGTGAATTGTGAAAAGTTAATGGTTGTTGTATCCTGAGTAATGACTGAACTAATTTGAAAATAGATTAGCCTTGGTATAATTGGTAAATATCCAACTGGATTACTAGCTGGAAAGTATATCAGTTTAATAAGGCTAATTAACGCAACATACAATAGTAATGTATTGAATAGTACAACAAATAAATGAATGAATATGCTAAACAACACGGCTTATATACTATCATAGAAAATCACTGAATGTTCTGGAACAGTGTAGAATAAAAAAAAGTTATAGAAAGTTGTTGAAGGTTCTACAACTTCTAGAACACTGTATGAATTTATGCCATGATTATTGTCAGGGTATCACTATGCCATATGTCTTGAATTTTGAGTTTACAGTTTTTGAAAATTAAATTTTGAAAGTTTTTGTGTGCCAAACTGTTAAACCCCAAAACTTTAAAAATGTTTTCGTGTAAAACTGTAAAACCCTGGCGTTTTTGAACATTTTACCATTTTACACATGAACACAGATAATTTTCTTTTTTTTTGTTTAAAAGTTTAATGCATAAAAATTTGTATCTTTTCATCAAAATTTGTAAAACGATTCGCAAATTGTTGGAAGCTAAAAATTTAAGCAATTTTTTTTTGAGAATTTTGGAAATTCTACAAAATTTTATTACTGTAAAATACTGAATTTTTTCAATTTTCAACATAATAAATTTTACAGTTTTGTTGTTTTATGCACAATAATTTTAACTTACAAACTTTCAATAAAGCCTGTAATTTCAAAAAAAAATTTTAAAAATAAATATTTTTTAACATTCACTTTACTTTTTGTATAGATATTCGGAAACTCGAAGGCGATGGAAAATCGTTCACAAATCACATTGCAATTGCAGCAGTATCAGGCTACATACCATATGTTCGAATCCACATGGCTGGCAGGTCATCTGAACGCTTAATATTCTGCATAATATGGGCATGCTCTACACACTGTGCTAAGCAAGCTACGTGGATGGTTTGGAGGTTTTGCTTGTAGTTGTTGGGCATTCCCATGGTGAACAGATAGAGGCACCACTACAACATCTCTTCTGCTTCTGCCGAGAAACAGGGCATGCTATGGACACAAATGTCATATGCCGGAAATATAAATGTCTCAGCCATCAGGAAAATAATGCTCAGAGAGGGGCTTTAACTCTCAACCTTCTGCGTGCAAGGCACACCCACTACCCACTGCCCTTACCAAGCTACTTGTATGGGTAAGAAAATGTGGTTGTAATGGTTGCGGCAGGTGCGGGGCATGCTGGTTGATGAACAGCCAAATGCATAACTACAACACATCCTGTCCCTTCGAAGCTCTGGACAATCATCAATGTCATATGCTCAAATCCATGTGTCTTGTCCAACAGGAAAATAAGGCTCTGGGAGGGACTTAAAGCCTCAAGCTTCAGCGTGCAAGGCACACCCACTACCCACTGCCCTTACCAAGCTACTTGTATGGGTTAAAAATTGTGGTTGTAATGGTTGTGGTGAGTGCCAGGCATCATTGTTGATAAAGCACTGGATGCATCCCTACAACACACGCCAGCCCTTCAAAGTAGTAAGGCCCTGGGCAATCACCAATGTCATGTATGTGGTTGATGCATAAGAAAAACCTCGCTCTGTGAGATGCCAAACCCTAAATTTTCTTCGTACGGGGAGGACATGCTACCATTTGAGCTAAGCAAGCAACATTGATGGTTCAGATATTGTTGATGGCATGGGTGGAAGGTTCGGTGTGCGGGCTATAGCATGTGTTCCTGCTGATTCGGGTGCTTTTGTAATAGTTTGCCAACAAGTGCATATTGCTTGCAGGCTCGTACCAACTAGTCTTTAGTGGGCCATGGTCAGGTAATTACTATAGCCAGATTTAGTAAATAAATATGTCATGTTGTGCAAAATAGCATGTGCAGTATGTGGAAAAATAACTCCAATCAGGACACACGGATTGTCTTACAATAATTGTGCAGTCATAACAAACTGTAGGAAAATGACTGGCTTGTCGTACAGAGTGCTGTGGTGCACTTCCAAGGAACATTCCTTAATTGTTCACGGTTCTAAGATGCGAAAACTCGAAATGGGTTTGACACCTTTACTAGACCCTTACTACCTTATTACTAAATTAGTTGTAAATTACAGAAGGACTATACATTTTATTGTACAAAACTTACCAAGCAAATAGCCCCGTCTCACAATAGTTAGTACCATGCAAAAGGCAAATGATGCAATACCACTGCTTAGGAGGGCTGCGACAAACAACAATAAAAGACAACCACTTAAGACCACAACAGCAAACGAGAATGAATTTATCACAACATTTCCTGCCAGTGTAATCCTCAATATTGTGAACCTTCTGCCAGCTTCAAACTCCATCCTTGCAAATGTCTTTGTAAAACTGACGACTTTACATTGTCAACAATTTGTGCCCTACTACAAATATGCTGAACACATTCTTCATATTCACTTGTTGGATTTTGGTTCCCAGTGTCCATGTGCCTTGGGTCTATATTCTATTATATGATCCTACTTGTTAAACAGGAGGCTCGTGTATTTTTTGGTATGAGTTAATACTCAGGAGCCCCCTCGGCTGTTTCCAAAATAGTATTAGATATTGATGTGTAATTACTAAGCTTAGTATGTTGAGTTAGTGATGCAGTTTTCCACATGGTCAAGTATATAAAAAAAATTCTGACTCTTTCCTGCACTTTACTTATAGGTCAGAAATCCTCTAAAATTTCCTATCGCTCAGTGCTGAATTGTTTCAACTTTAAGAGCAATTATGAGTTGGAATCAAACTATGCTTTAACTCTGATATATCTATGAACTATACAGGGCTATCATTAGATTGATGGAATGCTAATAGTTTCCTTTTTCTGCCTCTAATAGTTTCCACTCTGACTTTGACGTCATAATATTATCTCAGAAGCCCGTTCACATTGAGTTTATTTTGAAGTTGAAAATTATGAGCTGAAATAATAATTTTCTGCAATATCCTCGATATAACAGATGGTTTGTAGAACTCGAGAATATTGGAAACCTACAGGGAGAGAAATTCTCATTTCAATAATTGATTGTTGTCTAATAGTTTCCAAGTATATAATAAACGTTTTCAGTTTAACTTGCATTGCCTACAGTAAGATGTGGTTTACTTTCAAACTGAGTATATTAGTTTCCAAGTGAGAAATCAGTGGATTCAATTCCCCCTTTGATATTCTTTGAGGGGTTGTTCAGAGTCCAGTGTGGTCTCGGCTCATACTTGGCCATTTCGCTGCATTTTTGCCGCATGTACAGGTCCCTACTTTCAGATGAGACTTTGCACAATCTTGACATCCTTGACAATGCTAGACGTTTCCTTGATATTGGTAGTAAAACTTGGTCATAAACAGGTTTTGCATAACTTTGCTTCGGAGCTGACAATGCTGGAATGGCCATCGTGCAATTTTATACATACTTTTTTAATTAATGTTTGCAGGTACACCAACCCATTTTCCTAGAGCCAGAAAAGTAGGTTTCACAGGACTATGTGGTCATGTAAGTGCCCAGCTTGTATGAGATGCACTTTATAGGTCCACAGGTTGGTGTCAGCCTGACAATCAGGACTCGTTCAGCTACCTACCTCATCATGGAATAGGCCAACCTCATCATTATACACACTATGGTTAAGAAGCTAACTGGGCTGAGTAGACCGCAGCATGCAGGGTTCCAAGTTATCCACGCCAAAAGGATGAAAGACTGTGTCTGCCTTGGCCAGCTACTAGAAATTCAATTTCAGGTTACGTCCGGAAAGAAACCTGGTTCTTGAGAGGAATAGTGAGAGGTGATGACCACTAGACCAAGACAACCTTAAATTGATCAAGACTTGTATTCCTAGACATGTTGTGACAACAACTCTACCAGATTTGTATACAGTCAATTGTTTGATGATCAAATGTTCAGGCACTACATAATATGGTGTTAAATCCACATGTTGGTATCCAAGCATTTTGTCATTTAACTTGCTTACTTTTTATAAGACTCTATCTTTTAGCATGATTTTAATGATAGTATATCAGAAATCACATTGTCTGATCCTCTGCGATGTTGAATTTCATGATCGAATTCAAAAATCAAAAATAGCAAATTGCACTTTAATTGAAAAAAAAACATTTTTGACATTTTTCTGAAAATTGTTGCTAAATAAAACTTTTATGAGAAACCAATACATTCACCTTTTATCCCCTTGATTATCCTCCTTTAAAAAGCCAGGATGCTGTCTTCCAGCGAGCCAACTTGAAAGGTTCAGTCAGGTACATATGAACATAGTAGGCCAAGCAGTTGGTTTGGCCTACTATGTTTATATGTACCTGATTTACACTGTAACTTTACTGTAACCTTACACTGTAACTTTACTGTAACCAATGAAACCATTCTTTTGCAGAAACCCTGTCCAATTTTTTATTCAAAATTCTACTGTGATTGAACCTGAATCACCCCAATCTACAACTTTTCCTCCAGGAAATATAATTCCTCCCTCGCACTTCCTTGAATCACAGTTCAAAGTCTGATCCAGAACTATTCTTTGTCTGGATGACAGCAATAAATACTCCTAAATTTCTCAGAACATTCTGCACAAAATTCTGACCTAGAGAGATCTGATGAAGAGTTGAATTGTTGGTCAGTCAGTCAGTCCATGAGTCAGTCAGTTGGTCAGTCAGTGGGTCAGTTCATCAATTAATCAGTTGGTAAGTCAGTGGGTCAATCCGTCAATTAGTCAAATGGTCAATTGGTCAGCCAGTCTTGTTTAGTCAGTCAGTCAGTCAGTGGGTAACTCAGTCACTTAGTAAGTCAGTCAGTCAGCCAGTCAGTCAGTCAGTCAGTCAGTCAGTCAGTCAGTCAGTCAGTCAGTCAGTCAGTCAGTCAGTCAGTCAGTCAGTCAGTCAGTCAGTCAGTCAGTCAGTCAGTCAGTCAGTCAGTCAGTCAGTCAGTCAGTCAGTCAGTCAGTCAGTCAGTCAGTCAGTCAGTCAGTCAGTCAGTCAGTCAGTCAGTCAGTCAGTCAGTCAGTCAGTCAGTCAGTCAGTCAGTCAGTCAGTCAGTCAGTCAGTCAGTCAGTCAGTCAGTCAGTCAGTCAGTCAGTCAGTCAGTCAGTGGGTCATTCAGTCACTTAGTCAGTCAGTAAGTCAGTCAGTTAGCCAGTCAGTCAGTCAGTCACTCAGTCAGTATATTACACCTGGATAGTAACGCGTTCATTGATGGCTTCCAATCTTTTTACCATAGTTAACTATTCGGTGATTGTAGTTTACTTGCGTAGAAAATTTTTCCTCAAACTCCTCAGATGTGGAACGAACAATCAAGTTATTCCATTTCAGAGTATAGATTATGTGGGGCGAAATCCAAAATGACAGGGATAAAAAATTAACCAAGGTCTTATTCTTCTATACAATTGTATACTTGTTTTCGAACTTGACTCTAACAGCCTGTCTTGATCTGCTCAGTGTGGAAATTTCAATCAAGTATGACACCTTGCTGGGGCCATTATCATCGACCGAAAGTTCGACCTTGTTTGCAGGCTTCACAATATTTTTACCAGATTTCAGGTGTCATATAAAACAAGTATTCAGAAAGATGTGTAATTGAGCACAATATTGCACTCATACCATGACCCGACAATTGAGTGCTGGACAATTGAGCGCCGACAATTGAGTGCGGACAACTGAGTGCCGACAACTGAGCACCGTGACAACTGAGCGCTGACTATTTAATTGCTTAGGCTTAGGCTTAGGCTTAGGCTTAGGCTTAGGCTTAGGCTTAGGCTTAGGCTTAGGCTTAGGCTTAGGCTTAGGCTTAGGCTTAGGCTTAGGCTTAGGCTTAGGCTTAGGCTTAGGCTCAGGCTTAGGCTTAGGCTTAGGCTTAGGCTTAGGCTTAGGCTTAGGCTTAGGCTTAGGCTTAGGCTTAGGCTTAGGCTTAGGCTTAGGCTTAGGCTTAGGCTTAGGCTTAGGCTTAGGCTTAGGCTTAGGCTTAGGCTTAGGCTTAGGCTTAGGCTTAGGCTTAGGCTTAGGCTTAGGCTTAGGCTTAGGCTTAGGCTTAGGCTTAGGCTTAGGCTTAGGCTTAGGCTTAGGCATAGGCTTAGGCTTAGGCTTAGGCTTAGGCTTAGGCTTAGGCTTAGGCTTAGGCTTAGGCTTAGGCCTCAGTAAATGAAAAAAACGCTCAATTATAATGCATTAAATAGTCGGTGCTCAGTTGTCGGCGCTCAATTGTCGGTGCACCCTGCCATGTGACAAAGCTAGGCAAGGTTAAAGCTGTATAGAAATCAGTTCAATCAAGTATACTGCTGTTTACTAGCAACCCTGCATCCAGGAAGTCAATGGTTCGAGACCCTTACCAAGCATTATTTTTCTGGATTTGAGTATAGAAAACATATGTGACCATCGAGGCATCCTCCCTCCTCCAAGGGAGGAGGGGTCTTATAGTGCACCAGGCAGTTCAACATGCAACCTAATGTAGACGCCCAGGTCACTACAAACACAGTTTTCAAACCATTAACATGGCTCATTAGCATCTTGTATGCAGAGGGTTTACGCTCCAAACTCCACTCCGAGCAATTTTTTTTTGATGCACTGGCCACGTGGATTTGGGCATGATCATTCTCACGGAGGGGTATTGTGGTGGAGCATTTAATTGTCCACCATGCCAACTTCCTTGAACACACCACCGGTATTGGAGTACATTGGTAGAATGCTTGTTTCCTAAACTGAAGGTCAAAGGTTCGAGCCCCTGACCAAGCATTTTTTTTTGTTTTAAATATGTTTTGGAATTCTATAAAATAATGCATTTTTTATTGAAATGGACAGTTACCAATGTCATATGCTAAAATCCAAGTGGGTTACGCATCAGAAAAGTAAGACTTGGTTAGGGCCTAGAGCCATCAAAGCTGTCTTTACTAGACAGATGTGTTACCCACTGCACTAACAAAGTCACATAAATGATTTGAAAATTTTGGTTCTAGTGGGGACTGCGAGTGCCGGGCATGCCATATGATGAACAGCGGGAACCACTACTACAAAACTCCTCCCCCTTCAAGGAGGGAGGCTCTTGAATAATGTTGTATGTTTCAGTGAGGGGCTCAAACCCTCCAGGCACTGCTGCTACCCACTGTGCTAACCAAGCCACTAGGATGGTCTGGAAATTGTGCTTTTAGTGGGACATGCCGCATGTTGAACAATGAGATGCACCACTTCGACACCCCCCCCCTTTGTGGGGGAGGGGCCCTGGAAGGTCACCAATATCATAGGCCTAACTCCACATGGCTATTGGGTCAGGAACAATATGCTTGGTGAGGGGCTGCACCCTGGACCTTCTTCATATGTGGCATGCTACCCACTGCCACTTGGCTTGTTCCAAAAATGGGTGTGACCACTTGATGAACAGCTGAATGCACCACAACAACAATATCTTCAACAGTTTTGCATTGTAATGAACATGGAGGTTAATGACTTACCACAATAGAAGCCTTCAACTCTCGAATCCACGAAGATGGATATGATAACAAACATTGTCAGCGTAAAATAGATTATTTTCATATCTGCAGGACTAAAAGACAAAATACCGCATATAAACTATATGTTTTTTTCAAATAAAACTTTTCAGAAAAGAGTTGAAAGCAAGTGTCGTACGTAACAAATGAGTTTTTCAAATATACCAGGTTTGATGGGTGCAGCGTTCCCTTAGTGGCCAAAGAGCCAAGATTTTGGAATCCGAGTAATGCTGCGGGCTAAATCTTCAGTTTCTACCAAACATTGTTTTGATAAAAGATGGGTTTTCTCTAAGACTTATTGCGCCTTCTGCTCGACAAGTCGACACATAATTAAATATTAAACAATGACGGGCTAGGCGCTAGGGCACGAACACACTATTAACAAGTGAATAAAAAATGCCAAATTCAGCTACAGTAATTAGTGTGAAAAAGTCCATTATTGACCCTTTGGTTCAAGCCTGCCGGCAACATGCACTTTTGCCGAAAGAACGTGAAAGTGCTTAGATACAAAATTTGCACAATTTTTTTGCTAAAGTTACAGAATAACACAACTCTGAAACAATGTGTTCTTGCAAATCAGTTTGAAAGCTGACGAGTTTACACTGTAGTCGAACGGTGCCCTACTACACATACCTGTAATTGGAGGGAAATTGGGAACCCCCCAAGTTGAGTGAACACTATACGGGAATGTTGGCATTCCGCAATTCAAAATAATGTTGTATTTTTAAAATAAGATGGGCGTTTGGGGGCGGCTCTGACCGATTTCTTGCCTCCTTGATCCGTCAGGTCCGAGGAAGGGGTGTAAAATCGGCAAGGGGAATTGATGTGCAGGAGAGATAGCCAGGGATCGACCTTAACGCCAGTGCTTTCCTGCACCTGCCCTAAACCTCGGAACGACTCCTCACTCAGGGGCGAGAAGTCAAGAACAGAATACTACCTTTCCAAAAAATGCCTGACTAAAACTAGTAAGACAAGGTAACACACTTTTGGACACAAATAAAACGCTTTTCTAAGTAAACATTTATTTATAAAACTTACCTAAAAATCGCCCCTTCCAAAAACATGACCTCTTACCAATATAAAAACCAGGCGAGTAATGTACAGGCCAAAAGGGCAATTATAATATAATGGACGATAGGCATGAGAAGAATCAATAATATACACTGACTAATTCACAAAAACCATCTTCTACAGTAACCATCACGCTGGGCCGGGTCGGGCATGGTTGGATGTGTTGTACTTGTGGGCGTTTTTACGAAATCGACAAAACTATCAGAAAATCTTGAAAAATCGGCAGAAACACACTACAACAATAATCTGGGAAAGGTTTTTTTTTGGCTCTTCTAGAAAAATTTTCGAGATTTTCAGATTTTTTCGGGGGACTTTCAGGGACCCCCAAAGTTTGGGAAACTTTCATAACCCCACACTAAAATTTTCGGTGTACCTCCCCCAACTGGTCAGAACTCTTACATGTATGCAGAGTTAAACTAAAGCTCAGTGGCTTCCCTTCTTGATATTTTATTATTTTTTCAAATTTAATTTTTTTTTCATTCATTTAATTATGTATTTTTTATATTTTTTGGCTTCTTTTTGCTGCTGCTTGTGTGGTTTGGGTTATCTATAAATACGACACATGGACACACTTTTTTGTTTTTAGTAATTTTTTGGGAAAATTCAAACTGGAATGCTATTTATATTTGTAAAATAAAGCAACTATACATTCTGTGCATCATTTTGTTCTCTTTTTTAGCTTTGATTCCAATTTTGGCGCCACTTTGCCCGTTAATTTCGTGGTTCAAAGTTCAGGAACAATAACTTGGATACCACCAGGCATATTGAAAAGTTTATGCCAGCAGGTGGGCGTATTCCCATATAACAGTCAAAGGTGTTTTTTCAAAGTAAGACTTAATTTTTTTACAATTCAGATTGTTGAAGTTTCTTTTTCTAAATATTCTAGTGCATGTGCATTGATTATTTGAGAGCATGGAACTTGATAAAGCTAACGAAAATTTTAACATTAAAAAACAAATAAATAAATGGAAACAAATAAAATAAATGAAATAGATCGAAAAAAAGTAAATGAAATAGATCGAAAAAATAAAATAAATGGAGTAAATGAAATAAATAAAGTAAATTAAGTAAATGAACAAATAAAAATTAATAGAATGAACAAAAAGTTAAAATTAATAAGTTTAATAAAATAAATAAAACTAATGAAATAAAAAATAAATAAAAATAATGAAATAATGGATAAAATGAATAAAATAAATAAAATGAATAAAATGAATAAAATGAATAAAATGAATAAAATGAATAAAATGAATAAAATAATGAATAAAATGAATAAAATGAATAAAATGAATAAAATGAATAAAATGAATAAAATGAATAAAATGAATGAAATGAATAAAATGAATAAAATGACTAGAATGAATAAGATGAATAAAATGAATTAAATGAATAAAATAAATAAAATAAATAATATAGATAAAATAAATAAAATAAATAAAATAAATAAAATAAATAAAATAAATAAAATAAATAAAATAAATAAAATAAATAAAAAAAATAAAATGAATAAAATGAATAAAATGAATAAAATAATGAATAAAATGAATAAAATGAATAAAATGAATAAAATGAATAAAATGAATAAAATGAATGAAATGAATAAAATGACTAGAATGAATAAGATGAATAAAATGAATGAAATGAATAAAATAAATAAAATGAATAAAATGAATAAAATGAATAAAATGAATAAAATGAATAAAATGAATAAAATGAATAAAATGAATAAAATGAATAAAATGAATAAAATGAATAAAATGAATAAAATGAATAAAATGAATAAAATGAATAAAATGAATAAAATGAATAAAATGAATAAAATGAATGAAATGAATAAAATGACTAGAATGAATAAGATGAATAAAATGAATAAAATGAATAAAATGAATAAAATGAATAAAATGAATAAAATGAATAAAATGAATAAAATGAATAAAATGAATAAAATGAATAAAATGAATAAAATGAATAAAATGAATAAAATGAATAAAATGAATAAAATGAATGAAATGAATAAAATAAATAAAACGAATAAAATGAATGAAATGAATAAAATGAATAAAATGACTAGAATGAATAAGATGAATATGAATAAAATAAATAAAATAAATAATATAGATAAAATAAATAAAATAAATAAAATAAATAAAATAAATAAAATAAATAAAATAAATAAAATAAATAAAATAAATAAAATAAATAAAATAAATAAAATAAATAAAATAAATAAAATAAATAAAATAAATAAAATAAATAAAATAAATAAAATAAATAAAATAAATAAAATAAATAAAATAAGAAGAATAAATAAAATAAATAAAACAAATAAAATAAATTGAACAAATAAAATTAATGAAATTAATAAGATAAATAAAATAATTAAAATGAATAAAATAAATAAAATAAATAAAATAAATAAAATAAATAAAATAAATGAAATAAATAAAATAAATAAAATAAATAAAATAAATAAAATAAATAAAATAAACAAATAAATAAATAAGATAAACTGAATAAATAAAATTAATAAAATTAATAAGATAAATAAAATAAATAAAACAAATAAAATAAATAAAATAAATAAAATAAATAAAATAAGTAAAATAAATAAAATAAATAAAATCAATAAAATCAATCAATTAAATAAAATCAATAAAATAAATAAATAAAATAAATAAAATAAATAAAATAAATAAAATAAATAAAATAAATAAAATAAAATAAAATAAATAAAATAAATAAAATAAATAAATAAAAAAAATAAAATAAATGAAATAAATAAAACAAATAAAATAAATAAAATGAACAAAATAAATAAAATTAAATAAATCACATAAATTCAAAGAATTAAGTAAATTAAATGAATTAAATTTGATGAATAAATTAAATAGATAAAATGAATTGAATAAATTGAAACAATGAATAAATGAAATACATTAAATCAATTGAATACATTGAACAACTGAATAATTTGGATAAATTGAAAAATCGAATATATTGAAAAAATGAATAAATTAAATAAATTTAATAAAAGCTAAATTAAATAAATTCAATAAATAGCTATATAAAAAATTTAATAAATAGCAGAATAAAATAAATTCACTAAATAGCAGAATAAAATCAATAAAATAAATCAGGTGAATCAAATAAATTGAATAAATTAAATAAATTAAATGACTTGAATAAAATCACTAAAGTAAACAAAATATATCAAATAAATGAAAAAAAAATATATATAAAAATACATGTAAAACAACTAAGTAAATATATAAAATGAATTAAAAAGATTAAATGAATTGAAATTATTAAATATGATAAATATATTAAATATATTTGAAATATTCAATGAAATAAACGAATTGAATGAATTAGATAATTTGAGTAAATTGAATGAATTAAATTAATGAATAATTCGAGTAAATCGAATGAATCAAAATAAATAAGCAAAATAAACAAAACTAAGTAGAATAAATGTAAATATAATAATAAGAATAATAAAATAGAGAAGAATTAAAAAACCAAATACATAAAAAATCGAACAAATATAATTGATAAACTGAATAAAATTAATGAAAGAATGAAAAAATGAATAAAAGAAATATAAGGAATGAAAAAATATGGAAATTTAATACACTAAATCAATATAGTATTATGGGTTCACATAATGATAAATTACTATATTACATTATAATTTTTTTTCAGTTCGGATCCTGGACCTACGATGGGAATAAAATCAATTTGACAGATGGTGATTTTGATAGCACAGAATATGTGCCTTCCGGGCACTGGTCTTTGAAAGGTAAGATGCGAAATTTCAAACACAATTTTTTCATCGCTATAATTATCAATTAATAAAACTAATAAAATTAATAAACTAAAATTAATAAAATTAATTAATATTAATAAAAAGAGATTAATTATGTGTTTTTAGGTTGAGTTAGCAATAGCTGCATATTGAAATGCAATAAAAAAAAAAGAAAGCAAAGAAAACAGAAAAAAATAAAAAAAAAGAAAAACACAAAAAAACAAAAAAAGCCATAAAAACAAGAAGAAAAAAAACCAAACAAGGCCGTATATCACTGACTGAAATAAATCAAATAATAATCTGGTGGTGCAATATTTGGAAATCACATACACAATTTCACTATTGTCTAGCTTGTGAGAAATCAAGTTGCAACTTGATTACAAAAAAAAGTAATCAAGTTTAAATTTCTTTGAAATCAAGATGATTAAAATCAAAATATTAACTTTTGTTACATTCGAAATAAACGAGGGGTCAGCAACAGGAGGCTTTAATGCGTGGGTTTTCTAGCAACCTGATGAACTAGTAATAATTATCTTAGTCAAGAATAAATAATTTAAATTCTTAAATTAAATTTTTAATCTAATTATTCTAATCCACTAGTTTTTTATTTAATTTGATTATTTAATTCAATTATTCTAATCTAATAGTTTTTTATTTATTTTAATTATTCTTATCTACTAGTTTTTTATTTAATTTAATTAATTTAATTATTCAATTAATTATTTAATTCATTTATTTAATTTATTTATTTAACTTGATTATTTATTTAATTTGATTATTTATTCAATTTGATTATTTATTTAATTGTTCAATTTAATCAATTTATTCAGTTTAATTATTTAATTGAAATATTTAATTTAATTATTCAATTCAATTATTAAATTCAATTATTCAATTTAATTATTCAATTCAATTATTCAATTTAATTTAATGATTTAATTTAATTAAATTATTTAATTTAATGATTCGATTTAATTATTTATTTAATTATATAATTTGATTAAATTATTGAATTTGATTATTTTATCTAATTGTTTACTTAATTATTTGATTTGATTATTTGATTCAACCATTCAATTCGGTCATGTCATTTAATTATACCATTTTGTTATTTAATTTAATCATTTAATGTTATTATATGAATTAATTATTTAATTCAATTATATGATTCAATTATTTTATTCAATTATATGATTTAATTATTTTATTCAATTATATAATTTAATTATATAATTTAATTATATAATTTAATTATTTTATTTAATAATTAGATTTAATCATTTATCTAATTATATAAATCAATTAAATTATTTAATTCAATTATTCAATTTAATTATTTTATTTAATTATTTACTTAATTATTTGATTTTTTTTCGATTTAATCATTTAATTTAATCATTTAATTTAATTATTTTATTTAATTATTTAATTCAGTTATTGAATTCAATTATTCAATTTGATTAAATTATTTAATTTGATTATTCAATTTAATTATTCCATTCAATTATTCAATTCAATTATTCAATTCAATTATTCAATTTAAGTATTCAATTTAATTATTTATTCAATTATATAATTTAATTAAAATATTCAATTTAATTATTTTATTTAATTATTTACTTATTTATTTGATTTGTTTTCGATTTAATTATTCAATTCAATTCTTTGATTTGATCATTTGATTCAACCATTCAATACAGTCGCTTAATTTGGTCATGTCATTTGATTATACCATTTTGTTATTTAATTTAATTATTTGATGTTATGATATATTTTAATTACTTAATTCAATTATATAAATTAATTATATTATTCAATTATGTAATTCAACTATTTAATTTAATTATTAGATTTAATCATTTCATTTAATCGTGTAATTTAATTTTTTAATTTAAATTTTTAATTTAAATTTTTAATTTAAATATTTAATTTAAATATTTAATTTAGATATTTACCTTAAATATATAATTTAATTATTTTATTCAAATATTTAATTCAATTATTCAATTTAATTATTTAATTCAATTATTTTATTTAATTATTTAATCTAATTATTTCATTTAATTATTTAATTGTGATTTATCAATTTATTAATTATTTTATTTAATTATTTAATTGTCAGAATCAGAGGGAACACAGATGATTACCGTTTTTGTAATCATGATCGGTTTTTTTTTTGTAGTGAAAACTCATCTCCTGTATTCTGAATTTCTACCAGATAATGTTTACTGGATAACGATACTTTTCCAGTGCTTGTATGTTTGTTGAAATGAGACTTGGGTTGAGTTAGAGAAATATAATAAATAGATTAGAATCAGAATAGACCTAATCAGTCACTCGCTAATTCACCTAATCAGGCCGAAAACTTAGGTGTAATGAGTCTGCAATAGTTTGGTCAGTCTCAAGTTTCAACAAAGATTACCTGCTAGCGTTCCAAGGAACTGTGGAAGATTGATAACACTCTGATCTCAAGTAACTTCCAATCAGGAACAAACCTAGAAGTCAGGCCGAAAATTGAGTTGCAAATGTAGAATTGCACGCTGGGTGGTACTCCTGAGATCCGGGGTCTACCCTTCGTTCCCTCCACTGCAAAGTGGATAACACCAAACAGCCAGTCTGGCCGCCGATTTTACTTTATAAAAAATTAAACACAAGAATGACCAAAAATGGTGCACCGACAATTGAGTGCCGGACTATTGAGCGCCGACAACTGAGCACCGACTATTTAATGCATTATAATTGAGCGTTTTTTTCATTTACTGAGGCCTAAGCCTAAGCCTAAGCCTAAGCCTAAGCCTAAGCCTAAGCCTAAGCCTAAGCCTAAGCCTAAGCCTAAGCCTAAGCCTAAGCCTAAGCCTAAGCCTAAGCCTAAGCCTAAGCCTAAGCCTAAGCCTAAGCCTAAGCCTAAGCCTAAGCCTAAGCCTAAGCCTAAGCCTAAGCCTAAGCCTAAGCCTAAGCCTAAGCCTAAGCCTAAGCCTAAGCCTAAGCCTAAGCCTAAGCCTAAGCCTAAGCCTAAGCCTAAGCCTTAACATAAGCCTAAACCTAAGCCTAAGCCTAAGCCTAAGCCTAAGCCTAAGCCTAAGCCTAAGCCTAAGCCTAAGCCTAAGCCTAAGCCTAAGCCTAAGCCTAAGCCGAAGCCTAAGCCTAAGCCTAAGCCTAAGCCTAAGCCTAAGCCTAAGCCTAAGCGTAAGCATAAACATAAGCCTAAGCCTAAGCCACGGCGCTCAGTTGTCGGCGCTCAGTTGTCTGGCGCTCAGTTGTCTGGCGCTCAATTGTCTCGGCGCTCAGTTGTCTCGGCGCTCAGTTGTCACGGCGGTCAGTTGTCTGGCGCTCAGTTGTCGGCACTCAATTTTCGGCACTCAATTGTCCGGGGCTCAATTGTCGGGTCATGACCAAAAACATAAACAACCGGCTCTTTTATGCATGATGTCTATGCAAATTGGGGTCAACACACGAATTGCATCAACTTTGGCTATTTCTTCGCAACTTGGAGATAGACTATGTCCATCCCCGACATGTGTTATATAACAGCCATTTCAGATATGCATATACGAAGACGCGTCAAACGTTACAAATGTTGCCAAGAACCGTACATTGATGTACAATTCGTACTCGATATTGAAAGACGTTCAACGTTCAATGGATTTTGCATCATTTCACCATACATTTTATTGTCACTTGCCAGCCTGATGTCATTTTTGGTCAACGTTAAAAGCAACCAAAAGTTAACTATATGTGAGTAGTAGTATAGCAACAATCTTTGAAACATTGTTCGCATTTGGTTATTATGAGAATTCATTTCGGCTATTATTGGCCTTATGTGGAGCAGTTTACTGGGATAACACAATAATACAGTGGTGAACAATGTTTCCATAGTGTACCTACCACTTTATGATTTTTGCTTGCACTGGGGTTCGATCCCTGAACCTTGAGATTGTGAGTCAAGAGCTATAACCACTGGGCCATTGGGTCCAGTGTTTCCCTTGTTCGATCTTCTAGTTAAGTTATTTAAGCTGGAAATGGAAGTAGCAGGTTCCAGCAATGTAGGAACAAAAAGCATTGAAATAGGCTGCACATGGAATAGAACCTTCTTGAGGAAGTTCCTTAAGGCTGGTTCACATATCAACATTTTGTGCAGCATATACCGGACATATATGCAACATACGTAAGTTAAGTAAAATTGTCAGGTGTGAAGGAGTGCGACATAAGCCCAACATATAAGCGACATACACTCAACATACAATGTGCTCTTTTGCTCAGCCAGCTATTTTAGCGGACGTACAGCAAGACAATTGGTACTATCTGTCTGTGTGCTTGGTGCACGTAACCGTGACAAGTGCAAAAATACTCATCATCCAAAATTGTGGAAAGGTCAAAAATAGCAACAGACTTTTTTTGGACATTGAAAAATAATTCCGGGATATAAAATGTTGCCGTGTATGTTATAGCATATGTCGCACGTTATGTTACCTTATATGTCGCATGTGTGAACATCTTAATGTTGCAACATTTTTGGAAAAAGCATATATGTGGCAACATATATGTCGGGAGAAATGTTGCCCTGTGAACCCAGCTTTAGCGGGCACAATGACCCATTAACTAGGATAGAAGATCTGACTAGGCAAATATTAACCTCGATAGCCCAGTGGTTACACCTCTTGACCCACAATCTCAAAGTTCAGTGATCAAACCCCTGTGCAATCAAAAATTATTCCAGTTGTCATAGCCTGAAGAAGGTACTAGGTACACTATCGAAACGGGCCCATTCCACTCTAGCCACTATCACACTATAGCCACTATATCGCTATAGCCACCATATCACTACAGCCCCTATCTCACTACAGCTAATGTATCAGAATAGCCACCAAAATCTGTCTAGAGCAACCATGGCGCATAATAATGATCTTGCTTCAGCCACCAGTGTCACGTAGCAAAAGTGTCACTACAGCCTATGTCTCCGAAGAGCCACTCAACAGGTAATTCAGAAAATTACTTGTTTTTCTGCACAATAACTGCATTCTATGTTTTAATTATTGGTTTATTTTTGAAAAAATAACTGTTAACCCATCAATTGTGTTACATGACGCAAACAGTGACTGATTTCAAGAACAATTTGATCATTATCTTGGCCATTTATTATAGCACAGTGAACATTTTCGTATCTTTCTTTTGTGACACCTAAGTTAATATTTGTTTAAAGAATTATCCACAAGGTCAGTTTTGAGATTTTCAGCGAAAGTCACCATCATCATTTGTGGAACTAACTAACATTTTTGATTCCATGAACTGAGTTAATACAAAAATAAGCTGCACCAAAATCCATTTTGGTCTTTGTAATGCTTGTACAAAATTTTGAGGTCTTTCAAGTTTTTATTCAACGCTAAGCAGTTAATACGGCCTCCTTATTTTTAGCGAAAAAAGCTTATGCAAATGACGTCACCAGGCTCTCACTCATGCAACAATAATATTTTTTAAATGGCATGAAATATGCTGAATCTGTAGTCATTGCCATGTACTCGTAAAACCCCATTACAGGTTGTCCCTAGTGGCTGTATTGAGACATTGGCTGTAATGGTACCTTTAAATATGCGACCCTAGTGGCTGTAGCAAGATCATTATTATGCGTCATGGTGGCTCTAGTGAGATTTTGATGGCTATCCTGATACATTAGTTATAATGAGATGGTGGCTGTAGTGATATGGTGGCAATAGTAAGACAGCGGCTCTAGTGTAATGGTGGCTATAGTGATGCACAATCATCCAAACATCCTTCACTACTGTTTCATTGTGTGTTATATTGTGTTATTCTAACAAAATGTTTCACATTTTCATGTGATTGTATGACCACTAATGACCAAAATTAATTTTCATGAATAGTCTAGTATCTGATTTTTTTGAAAAATAGGGTGCAGCCAGGAGTCGAACCTGGGTTACCAGCATTCCGGGCTGATGTCCTCACCACTAGACCACCACACCACAAGGTGAACCCAGATTAAGGTGCTCCCCTAGGCTACGATTTTGAAGCACTCAACTCCAATGTTTGGTGGTCGTGAACCTACGACCTTTGGCAAGTAGCAGCGTACCTGCTGCTTTTTGAACTGCCGACCAATGAAGTTGCTAACTTTTTAAAAATGAAAATTATATGGAATTTTTTTTGGAGTGAAAATAAGTTTTTGAAAAATAGTATCTGAAACACATCTAAAACTTGTCGCAACATCATTTTCAAAGGTATCTTGATATTAATCGCTACGTGCTGTTTCGCAATCTATTTGTCAGTAAGTGAAAATAAGTTTTTGAAAAATAGTATCTAGTATCTGAAACACATCTAAAACTTGTCGCAACATCATTTTCAAAGGTATCTTGATATTAATCGCTACGTGCTGTTTCGCAATCTATTTGTCCGAAACTTTGCCACCAACAACAGTAAATTTTCCACCGATCGGACTTTTCGTCATATTCAACGTCACTTTTGTGGCTGCGGTCTTACTGTGCAATGTTGTAACGACTTGCTTGTATTACAAGGGTGATCAGCGTGTTCCGGATTGGGTGAGTAGGATTTGATAACATTTGCTGCAGTATCTAGAACTAGCAGCTGGACCTTATAACATACTATTGCACGTGGGCTTTAACATTTTAAAATGACAAATTTTCACAAAAATTGAAAAAAAATTAATCATTCTGTTTATTACAGTAATAAGTTTACTGTATCAAGCAGTTTCTTGGTATCATTGCATCAATCATTTCAAAAAAAGTGGAGTATAAAAATCAGAATCCTTGGATGGAGTTTTATCAGAAAAAGTTTTATATTTCATTTGAATTGACATACATTCAAATGTGACAATGGGCCTATTGCAGGAAAAAAATTAGCATTTTGTGTCAGTTTTAAAAGTGATCCACAAGAAGAGACCAAACTGAATGTAAGTCGACTATTTCCAGTAGTTACTGTAGATGGTATTCAGTCGTCAATTGATTATCGTGTATTTCAACTTATAGGCCTTATCAGTTGCGCTAAGTGCAGGTAAATTTTTTACTTTCAATTATTGAACAAAAGGTTTAGAAATTGTTAGGTCTGTAATATGCTAATTTTTGGCCTAAACTTTTTGCCTTGAAAACCAACCTTTATTTCACAATTGAGGCCAATCTTGGTTAGAACTGCGCATAAAGATTAGTTGAACAGAGCTTAACTCATGATTTATTTGATAATGAAACAGTTGAAAACAGTTATAAAACTACAACAGAGGTCAAGATTAATTAAAAAATAATCATCAAATTGATTAATAAAATTTTGCCAAATTCCTTAACTATCCTGAAGCTGTAGGATAATTAGCAAATATCCAACTGGAATACTGGCTGGTAAGTATATAAGTTTAATATGGCTAACTAACACAATATACAATAGTAATATACTGGATGAAACAATAAATTAATCAGTGAATATGCAAAATAACACAGCTGATATACTATCACAGAAAATCACGGAATGTTCTAGAACATTGTAGAATAAAAAAGAATATTATAGAATATTGCGTAAGGTTCGGGAAGTTCCCTGGAAAATGCAGTACATGAAATGTAGCTGCACATCATATTACATGATCATACTGTAAGATATGTATCAGATATATTACTTGAAAAACTTTTATTGTAGCTACGTGACTCGGTCATCGGAGTTTTTGGCTGCCAACCTATACGTAACCTGGTAGCCTCCAGTGAAGAACAAGGTCGCTTGTTATCATCACGACAAGCCAGCAACAACACTGTGACCCCAATTCGTTCAGCAACTGACAATCGAGTACACCCTGCCAAAGATGATAATACTGTAGTTTATGGATCAGTGGACAAGTCGGAAAATGAAGAGTATAAAAAACAATGGATCGTAATGGCTAGTATTATTGATAAAGCCTGTTTCATTGGATTTTTGATCACTTTCGTAGTTTGCACATTTGCATTGTTAATCAACATGTAGATTTGTGCTAAAATCTAAGTCAGTTTAGTCCCCTTTTCATGCAAAATAGATGTCCTTGTGTCTGAAATGCATTTCGTGAATTTATGCCATAGATTGTTGTAAGGACCGTACTATACATTACATACGTGAACATGATTGCGTGTCTGATTATACATTTATGTAAAGTATGGTAAAATTATGTGAATAAATTTAGGATTGCTTGGAAAAATTCACGGGCATAAGATAATGTAAAAATTTACATTTTTTGTATGTAAAAATGTAGAATGCCAGAATTTTGAAAATTTTTCTGCGTAAAACTATTAAACCCAAAAACTTTAAAAATCAATGCACGTGAATTTGCAAACCACTAAAACTTTTCAAGTTCATATGCAAAAAATGGGTTTGTATAGTTATAAAGTTTCATGCATGCAAATTTTTCATAAAACTGTATATTTCCATCAAAATTTGTGGTGAAATTCACAATTTTTGTAAAAATTTCTAAAAATTTTGCAAGTAAAATTGTAAAACTCTGAAACTTCCCAATTTTTAATACATCAAACATGTAATGCTTTTCATGGTTTTAGGAACAACAATTTTCTACATTGCGCAAATTTTCAATAAAACTTAGAAAGTTTTTAGAGTTTTTACGTTCTTTTTGCATTTTAAATTTTATTCATAAAAATTCTTCAAATTGTTCCGGGTATCAATTAGTTCAATTTTTATTGATCTTGAGCCTATGTGAGCATTTTTACATTAAGTTGGTCAGGTAACCTAACCATGTTCTTAATGCCTGAATAGAATTTGGGTTTGATGTCCCTCCACCTTCATCATACATTTTGTGGCAATGTGTAACTTTGAATAATGAGGTATCTGTTGGACTTAAGATAAACACATGTCTGCCAGCTTGGAATCAGGGGCTGACATGTCGTGTTACAGCTCTAACAGCTTTGAATCAGCATTTTTGACATTACAAGCCACTTTGCCTCCTGGCCCAAACTTTTGTCAGGAAGCTGTTCAAAAAGCTACAGTAAAACTAACTTTGTAGTGTTTTTGCTATGCATGACGTCATCCTACAGTAATCCATCCCCCATTTTTGTTACATATGTTGTTCTGATGAAAAAAGTCAACTAAATAGAACTTTAGGTAACTTTGGACAATGAAGACAATGCCTCCTCAGCATTGGAATCCTGCATAGAAAAAAGAATATTTAATGAAACTGAGAAATATGTGATTTTTCCATTTTTCAAGTTTTTTTGCATTCTATTTTATATATATGCTGTATGTTGTCTTACTTTTTGATATTTTTCACCTTTTTGTTTGTCCAGGTCATCTTTTTTCCTGATGTTTCCTAATAGTCATGCCTGTGAATAAAATAATCTTCAAATTGAATTATTAGGGCTTGTACGCTTCAAGCTAAGTCTTGCATTTAAGTCATCACATCATGGTCAATGGTTTCAACCTGAACTGCTATGATCCGAAACACGACCGAAGAACCAAAAACTGTAAAGTATACAGCAAGGTACACAAAAATGGAGATTACAGGTTAAGAAATTTGCACCTGTGAATCAAATTCACTTTTTGACAACCCATCTGCGCTAAACTTTGTTCACTGAGTAGGGTGCCTTGATTTGAATAGCTACCCTCCTAATTACTAGAAAACAATTCCCAATATTCAGATCATAAACCTCGACCTGGCTCATGAAAGAGTTTTACACCCTTTGAATATGTTTGACTCTGAATAGATTGTCGAGAGTGGTCACAGCAGCCAACTCAACTATGAAGTAATGCAGAATGAGAGTGCCTTCTTTGTTGCTCAGTTAGCTCAGTTAGTTAGTTTGTGGATGGTAGCCACAAGGTCCACCCCATTGGAGTCCTAGACTGAGCCGAACTTTTATTGAAGCCCTAAGTATTTGGAACAGGTTGTCTCAACACTGGTCACCCTTGACAGTGGGTGGCCCAAGAATGTTGAGAGTGGTCAGTTGGCGTGTGCTGATGGTAGCTGCATGGTCCTTGGTTCATGACCTAGACGGCGCCTAATTTATACTGAAGACCCCTGTAGTGGCAACAGGTTGCCTCAATACTAGTGGCCCTTGACTTTCCATCAAATTTGATGGTGGAAGCATGTTTGGAGCTGTCACAGCAACCACCTCAACTACCAACTGTTGCAAAATGAGAGCGCATTTCTTGTTGCTCAGTTGGCTCAGTTGGTTAGAGTGCGCAAATGGTAGCCAAAAGGTTCCTGGTTCATGGCCTGGACCAAGCCATACTTTTATTTAAGCTTCAAGTAGGGGGGAAAAGGTGGCCATGACAAGATGATCCAAAAGATAATCATGATGAATCAAGACAAGAATAATGTTAAATATTCATTGAACCACAGTTTTAATACAGAAAATATAGCACCATTGACAATACATGCAAAATAGAACTGATGGTAGAAGCCAAGATAATTGGCACACAGCCAAGAACTACCAAAAAGTAATAAAAAAAAACCCAGAATGAAAAAACCCACAATTGTCCAAAAAGATATCAACATGCTATTTATGCAAAATTTATAAATGTGAAAAACACTGCTACTGAAAAGATTTACATAGCACAGTCATAAAAAGAAATAAACTGAAAAAAAGATGACAGAGAACAGGAAGTGAGAAGAGTCTATGAACTATCATAATAAATTACAGATTCTCATTTTGTATGAGCAATAAGCTTATACAATGCATGACTGTACTCTCTATACTAGATCAAAACATTATGTGAATTAGGATAGAATTTTACATTCCTTTATTTTCTACATCATCCAGCAATGTCTCAAAGGTTAAAATAATCACCCTTGAAGCCTTAACATATAATGTTTTATGTTAGCTGTTTTTTTGCGCCCATATAATTAACGCATGTTTTTCTAGAGGGAATGTACTCAGCTGGGTTAGTACATAAATTAGCTTGAGTTGGGGATGCAGAAGCAACAATTTTCAGCTTTTCTCACAGTTTTCTGTCACATTTCACATTTTCTTGCACTTTAAATATTTTTCATTTCTTGGCTTTTGACTTTTTTGATGATTTCGACATTTATTACATTTTTTTACTTTTCTTAAATGTTTTCACTTTTACTTTTATATTATTTTTTTGTGAACTTGAGATGATTAAGGAAATAAATGACATGTGATTTCATTAGCAAGCTATTGTATAGATGTATACCTTGTGATTTAAATTATAGTTCATTCTTAAATATCAATAAAGTAAAACTCTATTACTATTTGTGTATGAAAGATCTTGAAAAGATTGTATCCCCCTACAGCCACTGTTGCGCAATAGCCACTTTGTCCCTATAGCTGCACTAGTGTTGTATTTAAAGATAAGTTGGGGCTTTGAGTGTCAGGCAGGATTGGGATCCCAGGGTTTGTCCTTAATGTATGTATTTCCCACCCTCACGCTTACCCAATAAACTTAATTAATCATACTTAAACCCGACACTGATTATCCTTACGAATTAAGGAAAGGTTTTTCCTTAATTGTCTCCCGAATTACAATAAACACAAAAAGAGAACCTTTCTTCAATTTTACCTTACACAATAAGAAACACTTACTTACAAATGCGGATGGGCGAGAATATAAACAATTCACTCCCATGCACTGGGGAGAAAGCGAACAAAGACGAGCGCACGGGGAGCCAGTGAGTAGGACACAAAACTAATAGAAAACGTATGTTATAAAAACACACACGATAATAATGCACATCGAGAGAGCCAGCGCACGCGTACCGACGTGGGCTACAGTAAGACAGCTGTTAATGGTCCGCATTGCTCGCTCCACTTGGTACTTGTGGGCCTCATGCGTGGATTGACAAAAAATGACAAAATCGGTGGAAACACACTACAACACTAGCTCAGACATCACATTTTTGATCATTCTTATATTTCTGCTTGATTTTAGAAGCAAATGGAGACTTTCTTCGAAAGTTATCAAAAATGCCAGTGGGATCTCTGGTCAAAACTACCAGTTGTCTATCTGTGCCCCATTCTATACTGTATAAACACCCATTGAATCAATTGTAGCTGTTGTGAGACAGTGGCAGCAATGAAACAGTTACAAACTGACATATGGCCATAGTGAGATGCCGGTTGATAGTTTGATTGTGTAGTGGAATGGTGGCTGTAGCGAAACAGTGGATGTAGTGAGACTTATCACTGAAAAAAAGCTTATTTCGCAAAATCATATTATTTTTGCATCATATATATTTTTTTATTTTGCAGGCTTTCAGGAGGCAGTTTATAGTTCAAATGTATTACAACAGTGTAAGAACCTTACAGAAGCTCATTTAACTTTGTACAATTATACCACATAAAATATGACAACTTCGTTAAATATAAAGTTAAAGCCTCGAATCTTTAAAAATTCATTTTAATACACAATTTACTAAGGGGAATACAGAATATAGAATAAATAGATTTAATAGAAATGACAGAATAATATAACACAATAAGACAAGAGTTTAATGATCAAAATTTAAAAGCAAATTACAAAAAAGTTGAAACCTGCATTTTGGTACTTAAATAAAATATTTTTAATTCACCTTTCTCATTTCCAGCAACAACTCTTTTTTCAAACTTCCTGCGCTAAGTGAGTTTTGAATATTGTTGCTTACATGTAAATATTTAAGGAAGTCACTCCTAACATCAATTCCACATCTTTCTGTACACTTCTTTTATGTGACATCTGAAATCTGGCAAAAATATTGTGAAACCTGCAAACAATGTTGAACTTTCCAGCGATGAAAATGGCCCCAAATAAATACCATACTTGACTGACAATTCTACACTTAGCAGTTCTAGACTCGCTGAAAGAGTTAAATTCGTAAACACATAAACAATCGTATAGAAGAATAAAACTTTTGTTAGTTTCTTGTCTCTCGTGTTTTGAATTTCGACAATATTTCCAATAGTTTGAGTTGGAATAACTTCATTACTAGTTCCACATCTGATAAGTTTGAGGAAGAATTTTCTACGCAAGTAAAGCACAATCATCGATTAGTTGATTATTGTAAAAAGATTGCAGACGAATAATAAATTAACAATTATTAAGCTGAAATATTTGCCGCTGGAATTTTGTATACGACAAATAAGTAATATCTGATCACGTTGCGAATAATCATCCCAGTAGGTGCTTAAATGTAACAATATATTGAAAAATGTAACTGAGATTATTATTATTCTGTATAATATTTTAATTGTGTCTTTTTTTGTCTCGTATATCTTTGGACGTGTGATCATAATAAGTCTATCAAAGCTAAGTAAGCAAGTCAACATTTGCGTGCCAGATATGAAAATACTCTGCAAGCCGGCTTTCATGTGACATGTCATGACATCTTGAACATGTTGTAGTGTGTTTTCCGCCGATTTTCGTAATTTTGTCAAAGAGCCTAAGAGGCCCGCAGGTGGCAAGTGGAGAGAGCAACGCAGACCATTAGCAGCCATCTTACTGTAGCGCACGTTGGTACGCGTGTGCTGGTCTCTCTCCAATCAGTATTCCTTTTTCTTATTATCATATGTTTTATATACTAAGTGTGCGCCCTGCCTGCCACTACTATATTTCGCCACTCGTCACCTCCCACCACGCAGCCTTCTTTTTCTCCTCCCAGTGCGTGGGAGTTGATTATTTACTTTCCTAGCCGCTTTCATTTTGTACGTAAATTTCATTTGTTTTTATTGCGTAATATAAAGGTAGAAAATTTCTCTCCTTCCAGTTTTATGCAGTAAGGGAGACAATTAAGGAAACTCCTCTTTTCCTTAATTGGTGGGATAATTAGTGTCGGGTTTAAGTACAAACAGTTAAGGTAATCGGGTAAGCGTGGGTGTGGGGAACACGTACATTAAGGACGAACTCTGGAATCCCAATCCTGTCTGTGACTCATCAGCGCCCGACCCAGATACGAATACAACAAACATCGTCAATGTCGTAAACTCGTTGATACATCAATTTAAAAGACGTAATTATGAAATGTATAGATTGACTCGAATCGAATATTATTATTGAAATGAAACACGTTCTTGTTGCAGATTCACGCATGTAGTTGGTCAGCAAAAGAATTGACAAATTGATGCTTGCAAACAAGAGATTGATAAAAGATGATATTGTGACTTCTATATCAATTGGTATTGCTCCTCTTTCCACTGCTAATGATGCCCAATGCAGTGATAAATTGCTGACATTCATGGCATATGTGCTGTAGCAGATATCCAAATTCTATCCTGTAAGTATGTAAATACATTGACTACATAAATATTCTTAAATATATTCAATGAATTTGAATATAAAATTGTATATAAGTATATGTAAACATACGCAAATATATATAAATATATATAAGCATATATAAATATATACAAATATATATAAATACTTCATTAGAGCATTCAGATGGCACCCAAAAGTCCCTGGTTCAAGTCACAGTTGTCCTTGTAAGTTACTATACTCAGTTGATCACTGCAAAAATTCACTAAATATTATGTAAAGAAATTGTAGTTCGAATTGTAATCCCCGGATGGAATAACTTTCATCAAAAATTTTCCTCATACTGAGAAAACACTTTACCACATGCGGTCATTTAAATTGATTTTACTCCCTGTGGTTCGCAATTTGACCAGGTTGCCATTGGATGTAATTAGAAAAAACCGGAATCAATAACTGTTGGGCTTCTGGGAAGGTCACTAAGCTCACACTTTTCTGAATTGACGCTAAATTTCCCCGCAATAAATGCAAATCTAATAGTGATGAAAATTTTGGCAAAAGTAATTTCCTCAGTCTAATGGAAAATTTCAGCATATTTCAAAGTCTAATTATCAAAGGTTTGACAAAAAGTATTTCTGAAGAATTCCTAAATAATAGGGATGCAACGAGTACTCGGACTCGGACTCCTCGGTATTTTTCCAGACTCGGACTCGGACTCGGACTCGAATAAAAAATTTTTCCAGACTCGGACTCGGACTCGAATAAGTTTTTTTGCCAGACTCAGACTCGGACTCGGACTCGAATAAAATTTGTATCAGACTCGGAGTTTTTACTCAAAAATGTAAATTTTTTTG
>CAWUHX010000155.1:400979-566064 GCA_963922205.1 Romanomermis culicivorax | reverse complement strand
AAGGTTTTTATTAGTTTTTTCTTTTCTTAATGCTTTCTGAAATTTTTTTCTTTTTTTTATGTTTTTTGGAAATATTTTTCTTTTTTTGATGTTTTTCGGATTTTTTCAATTTTTTCCGTTTTTCCAAAGTTTTTTTTTCAAAATTTTTCTTTCTGGTTTTTTTCTGTTTTTTCTTTTTACTGAGTTTTTGGAATTTTCCCTGCTTTTTTGGAATTTTTTTAATTTTTTTCCTTTTCCAATTTTCTATTTTGAAAAAAGTTTTCTGAGTTTTTTGCTATTTGTAAAATTTTTTTTTATTTTTTTCTTTTCTTGAAGCTTTCTGAAATTTTTTTCTTTTTTTAATGTTTTTTGGAAATATTTTTCCTTTTTTAATGTTTTTCGGATTTTTCAATTTTTTCCGTTCTTTCAAAAGTTTTTTTTCAAAATTTTTCTTTCTGGTTTTTTTTCGGTTTTTTCGGCTTTTCGAATTTTCTTGAAGTTTTTCGAATTTTTTCTGCTTTTTTGGAATTTTTTGAATTTTTTTCCTTTTCAATTTTTCTATTTTGAAAAAAGTTTTCTGATTTTTTGCTATTTGTAAAGGTTTTTTTATTAGTTTTTTCTTTTCTTAAAGCTTTCTGAAATTTTTTTCCTTTTTTTTATGTTTTTTGGAAATATTTTTCCTTTTTTAATTTTTTTCCGATTTTTTTAATTTTTTCCGTTTTTTCCAAAGTTTTTTTTTCAAAATTTTTCTTTCTGGTTTTTTTCTGTTTTTTCTTTTTACTGAGTTTTTCGAATTTTCCCTGCTTTTTTGGAGTTTTTGAATTTCTTTCCTTTTCCAATTTTCTATTTTGAAAAAAGTTTTCCGAGTTGTTTGCTATTTGTAAAGGTTTTTTATTAGTTTTTTCTTTTCTTAAAGCTTTCTGAAATTTTTTTCTTTTTTTTATGTTTTTTGGAAATATTTTTTCTTTTTTTAATGTTTTTCGGATTTTTTCAATTTTTTCCTTTCTTTCAAAAGTTTTTTTTTCAAAATTTTTCTTTCTGGTTTTTTTCTGTTTTTTCTTTTTACTGAGTTTTTCAAATTTTCTTCAAGTTCTTGGAATTTTCCCTGCTTTTTTGGAGTTCTTTTTTCATTTTTTGAACTTTTTTTCCTCCTTTTTTAAAACTTGTTGAATTTTTTTTCCTAAAATTTTCTAAAATCTTTTTACTTTTTTCAAGTTTTTTATATTTCTTTCCCTTTTTTGAAGTTATTTTATATATTTATTTTTTTTTTATTTTTGAAAAAAAACTTTAGATAAAATTATCTTAAAAACTCGAAAAAAAATTTTTCCTGAAAATTCAAAAAATGAAAATATTTAAAAAGACTTTAATAAAAGGAAAAAAATTGAAAAATTTTTTTTTTTAAATTTTTGTCGTTTTTTAATTTTTTATTTATTTTTCCATTTTTTAAGAGTTTTCTAGGTTTATTTTGTAGTGAATTTTTTTTCTTTTCTTAAAGTTTTTTTTTTAATTTTTGTTGCTTTCCAAAACTAAAAATATTTTTTTTAATTTTTTTCTTTTTTCAAGTTTTTTTTTGTTCTTTTTTCAAATTTTTCCTTTTTCTTGAAATTTTTCTAATTTTTGAACATTTTCATACTTTTTTCGACATTTTTAGGCGCATTTCGGTGGCCAAATATTTAATTTGGGCCGGCGCTAATTGTACCTTAAAATCGGATGATGGATATACGGCGTTAGATTTGGCCATAATTTCCGGTAATTTTGGGCAATTTTTTGGGGAATTTCGGGTAAAAATGACGAAATTTTGCGTAAAATTCATTAAACCATGCTGAATTTTCGCGTTTTTGAAAATTTTTGCTCGAAAAATTCAAAAATTTAAATTTAAAATTTAAAATTTAAAATTTAAATTTTTTTAGAGAAAGTTTTTCGGCTTGAAAATGTTTTTTTTTGTAGTTATTTTTTTAATATTTTTGATTGTTTTTCGCTTTTTTTCAGTTTTTGAAAATTTAAGTATTAATATTTTTTCGCAATGCTTTTTGAATAATTTTTTTTGTTATTATTCTTCGATAATTTTTTAATTGAAAAATCTGTGAAATTTTTTCTGAAATTGTCAAAAATTTCTGCATTTTTTTCAAAAATTCAAAATTTCGAACTAAAATTCTAATTTTAATAGAAAATTTTTCAATTTTTTTTAAATCATAGAATTTTGATCGAAAAATTTTTTCTAATTTTTTTCCGCAAAATTCCAAATTTTGAGCTTAAATTTGAGAAAAAATTTCAAAATTTTTGCTCGAAAAATTCAAAAATTTAAAATTTAAAATTTAAATTTTCTTAAAGTTTTTCGGCTTGAAAATGCTTTTTTTAGTTATTTTTAAAAAATATTTTTGATTGTTTATCGCTTTTTTTCAGTTTTTGAAAATTTAAATATTGATATTTTTTCGCAATGCTTTTTGAATCATTTTTTTGTTATTATTCTTCGATTTTTTTATAATTTTTTAATTGAAAAATCTGTGAAATTTTTTCTGAAATTGTCAAAAATTTCTGCATTTTTTTCAAAAATTCAAAATTTCGAACTAAAATTTTAATTTTAATAGAAAATTTTTCAATTTTTTTTTAAATCATAGAATTTTAATCGAAAATTTTTTTTTTAAATTTTTTTCGCAAAATTCCAAATTTTGAGCTTGAATTTGAGAAAAAATTTCAAAATTTTTGTTCAAAAAAATTTTCAAATTTAATGAAAAATTCATAATTTTAAGGTGAAGAAAATTTAATTTTTTTTTTGGAAAAACGTCAAATTTCAAATTTAAACAAAAATTTTAATTTTTTCTTTAAAATTCTTGAATTTTATTGTTTAAAAATGATTTATCTAGCATTCTTTCTCTTTTTTCGTGTACTTTCCGATTTTTTACGTCCGAAATCTTAAATTTTTTGTAAAATTGTTAGAAATTTATCAGTTTTCAATTTTTTTCTCTATTTTGATTATTTTACTGTTTTTTTCTCGTAAAAATGTGCAATTTTTTGCGAAATTGTCAAAAATTTATTTTTTTTTTAAATTCATAATTTCGATCAATTTTAATCAAAGTTTTAAAATTTTTTCTTTCAATATTTTGAATTTAATTTTTTAATATTTTTTCAAAATTTTTAATTTCATTTTTTAAATATTTTTTCAAAATTTTTAAATTTTTTTTTTAAATTCCGGTACTTTTGATCAATTTTTTTCGGAAAAATTAGGAAAACAATGACGAAATTTTGTCAAAATTCACGAAAATTACGTTAAAATTTTGCATTTTTTTAAAATTTTTAATTTAAAAATTGAAATCAATTCAAAATTTCGAAAATATAAGAAAAATTTTGTTCGGGTGCTTTAACAAATTCGAGTTAAAATTTTGCATTTTTATCCAAATTGGGGAATTTTATGGCATTAAAATTCTGAAAAAATTGATTTTTCTCAATTTTTTCTTTTAAATTCAGAATTTCGAGTCGAAAATTCAATTTTAATCAGAACTTTTTCGATTTTTTTTAAAAAAGTAAGAAATTTTTTTTAGCAATATTTCGAGAAAAAGTTTTTTTTTCAGATAATTTTATTACTATTTTTAATTTCTTTTTTAATATTTAAATTTTTTTGTTCAGAAAAAGTTTTGTGCATCATTTTTTCGATTATTTTCAGGATTCTTAAGTAGCAAATCTGTAGTTTTTTGTAAAATTGTCATAAACTTGTAAATTTTTCCTGAAAAATTCCAAAATTCTAGCCAAAATTCCGAAATTCATTATTTTGAAAAAAATAATCAATTTCCAAAATTAATTTTAAATTAAATTTAAAATTTAATTAAATTTCTAAAATTTAAAAAATGCTCTTTGTTTCAGCATTTTTTCGTTTTTTTCCATCATTTTCATAATTTTTTCCTAGCGAATTTGTAATTTTTTATAAAATTCTGAAATTCAAATTTTCGAGCAATTTCAATAAAAGTTTATGAATTTTATTTTCAAAATTTTAAAATTTGATTTTTCAAGGGTTTATGATTCTATTTTTTTTTAATTTTTATTTCAAAATTTCAAGATTTTATTTGGTGAATTTTTTTTCAAAATTTTGTAATTCAATTTTTTTTTTCTATTTTAAATTATTACAATATACCGGACCAAAGAATTTTAGCCCTAGTTTCTCAAAAACGCAAAATTTAAATTTCAATCAATTTTTTTTGTAAAATTGTCAAAAATTACCAATTTTTTCAAATTATTTTTTGAAAATTTCAAAATTTCGAGCAATTTTAATGTAAATTTATAATTTTTTTTCTTCAAAATTTTAAAATTTAATTAAAATTTTTTTTTTTTCAAATTTTAAAATCTAATATTTTAAATTTTATTTTCAATTTTCAGATTATTCAAATATACCCGACGAAGGACTTTTAGCTTTACTTTCACAAAAATGCGTCCAACAAGAAGAGGAAATTTTGTCGTCGCCTGTGGTCAAAAATTTCAAATTTGGCGCCGGCGCCGGTCAAAATTGGCGTTGCGCCAGCAATTACAGTTTACCCCGACGGAAAAGGACTTTGTCCACGTCGTCGACGTCCATTTTTCAATTTTTTCATCGAAAAATTCGGACGCCCAATTTATTGGCCGAAAGTACGTTGAAAATTGGTGCGGCGCCCGCGTCGACCACTCGCAGGTGGTCACTTAAACCGAGGGTAAATTTGAAATTTTATGGTTCAAATTTCAAAATTTTTGAAAAAAATTCGAATTTTCAATGTAAATTTTGTGATATTTTTTGAGAATTTGACGAAAAATTGAATTTTTTCGAAATTTTTTTTTTGAAAATTTGGCGGAAAATAGAATTTTTTTAAAAAATTTTTCGAGAAATTTTTCAAAAACTTCAGCAGAAATTCAGTTTTTGTTCCGTAAAGTTTGAAATTTTATGCTTCAAATTTCAAAATTTTCGAAAAAAATTCGAATTTTCAATGTAAATTTTGTGATATTTTTTGAGAATTTGACGAAAAATTGAATTTTTTCGAAATTTTCTTTTGAAAATTTGGCGAAAAATAGAATTTTTTTTTTAATTTTTAGAGAAATTTTTTGAAATTTCCAGCAGAAATTCAGTTTTTGCTACGTAAATTTTGAAATTTTATGCTTCAAATTTTAAAATTTTCGAAAAAAATTCAAATTTTCAATGTAAATTTTGTGATATTTTTTTAAATTTGACGAAAAATTGAATTTTTTCGAAATTTTTTTAAAAATTTGGCGTAAAATAGAATTTTTTTTTTAATTTTCCGAGAAATTTTTCAAAAAATTTGGCAGAAATTCACTGTTACGTAAATTTTGAAATTTTATGCTTCAAATTTTAAAATTTTCGAAAAAAATCGAATTTCCAATGCAAATTTTGTGATATCTTTTGAAAATTTGACGAAAAATTGAATTTTTTCGAAATTTTCTTTTGAAAATTTGGCGAAAAATAGAATTTTTTTTTTAATTTTTAGAGAAATTTTCTAAAAACTTCAGCAGAAATTCATTGTTACGTAAATTTTGAAATTTTATGCTTCAAATTTTAAAATTTTCGGAAAAAATTCGAATTTTCAATGTAAATTTTGTAGTATTTTTTGAAAATTTGACGAAAAAATTGATTTTTTTCGAAATTTTCTTTTGAAAATTTGGCGAAAAATAGAATTTTTTTTTTAATTTTTCGAGAAATTTTTTAAAAACTTCAGCAGAAATTCAGTTTTTGCTACGTAAATTTTGAAATTTTATGCTTCAAATTTCAAAATTTTCGAAAAAATTCGAATTTTCAATGTAAATTTTGTGATATTTTTTGAAAATTTGACGAAAAATTGAATTTTTTCTAAACTTTTTTTTTTTAAATCTGGCGGAAAATAGAATTTTTTTTATAAATTTTTCGAAAAATTTTTTAAAAACACCAGCAGAAATTCATTGTTACGTAAATTTTGAAATTTTATGCTTCAAATTTTAAACTTTTCGAAAAAATTCGAATTTTCAATGTAAATTTTGTAGTATTTTTTGAAAATTTGACGAAAAATTGAATTTTTTCGAAATTTTTTTAAAAATTTGGCGTAAAATAGAATTTTTTTTTTAATTTTCCGAGAAATTTTTCAAAAACTTGCTGAAATTCAGTTTTTGTTACGTAAATTTCGAAATTTTATGCTTCAAATTTCAAAATTTTCGAAAAAAAATTCGAATTTTCAATGTAAATTTTGTAGTATTTTTTGAAAATTTGACGAAAAATTGAATTTTTTCGAAATTTTTTTTAAAATTTGGCGAAAAATTTATATTTTTTTTAATTTTTAGAGAAATTTTTTAAAATTTTCAGCAGAAATTCAGTTTTTGCTACGTAAATTTTGAAATTTCATGCTTCAAATTTCAAAATTTTCGAAAAAATTCGAATTTTCAATGTAAATTTTGTGATATTTTATGAGAATTTGACGAAAAATTGAATTTTTTTCGAAATTTTTTTTTAAAATTTGGCGAAAAATTTATATTTTTTTTAATTTTTCGAAAAATTTTTCAAAAACTTCAGCAGAAATGCAGTTTTTGTTACGTAAATTTTGAAGTTTTATGGTTCAAATTTTAAAATTTTAGAAAAAAATTCGAATTTTCAATGTAAATTTTGTGATATTTTTTGGGAATTTGACGAAAAATTAAATTTTTTCGAAATTTGTTTAAAAATTTGGCGAAAAATAGAATTTTTTTTTCAATTTCCCGAAAAATTTTTTAAAAACTTCAGCAGAAATTTAGTTTTTGTTACGTGAATTTTGAAATTTTATGCTTCAAATTTCAAAATTTTCGAAAAAATTCGAATTTTCAATGCAAATTTTGTGATATTTTTTGAAAATTTAACGAAAAATTGAATTTTTTCGAAAATTTTTTTTCGAAAGTTTGGCGGAAAATAGAATTTTTTTAAAAAATTTTTCGAGAAATTTTTCAAAAACTTCAGCAGAAATTCATTGTTACGTAAAATATGAAATTTTATGCTTCAAATTTCAATATTTTCGAAAAAAATTCGAATTTTCAATGTAAATTTTGTGATATTTTTGAAATTTTGACGAAAAATTGAATTTTTTCGAAATTTTTTTAAAAATTTGGCGTAAAATAGAATTTTTTTTTTAATTTTTCGAGAAATTTTTTAAAAACTTCAGCATAAATTCATTGTTACGTAAATTTTGAAATTTTATGCTTCAAATTTCAAAATTTTCGAAAAAAATTCGAATTTTCAATGTAAATTTTGTGATATTTTTTGAAAATTTGACGAAAAATTGAATTTTTTCGGAATTTTCTTTTGAAAATTTGGCGAAGAATAGAATTTTTTTTTAATTTTCCCAGAAATTTTTTAAAAAATTTGGCAGAAATTCACTTTTACGCAAATTTTGAAATTTTATGCTTCAAATTTTGAAATTTTCGAAAAAAATTCGAATTTTCAATGTAAATTTTGTGATATTTTTTGAAAATTTGACGAAAAATTGAATTTTTTCGAAATTTTTAAAAATTTGACGTAAAATAGAATTTTTTTTTAATTTTTCGAGAAATTTTTCAAAAACTTCAGCAGAAATTCATTGTTACGTAAATTTTGAAATCTTATGCTTCAGATTTCAAAATTTTCGAAAAAAATTCGAATTTTCAATGCAAATTTTGTGATATTTTTTGAAAATTTAACGAAAAATTGAATTTTTTCGAAAATTTTTTTTCGAAAGTTTGGCGGAAAAATAGAATTTTTTTTAAAAATTTTTCGAGAAATTTTTTAAAAGCTTCAGCAGAAATTCATTGTTACGTAAATTTTGAAATTTTATGATTCAAATTTTAAAATTTTCGAAGAAAATTTGAATTTTCGATGTAAATTATGTGATATTTTTTGAGAATTTGACGAAAAATTAAATTTTTTCGAAATTTTTTTAAAAATTTGGCGAAAAAATAGAATTTTTTTTTCAATTTCCTGAAAAATTTTTTAAAAACCTCTGCAGAAATTTAGTTTTTGTTACGTGAATTTTGAAATTTTATGCTTCAAATTTCAAAATTTTTGAAAAAAATTCGAATTTTCCATGTAAATTTTGTGATATTTTTTGAAAATTTGACGAAAAATTGAATTTTTTCGAAGTTTTTTTTCGAAAGTTTGGCGGAAAATAGAATTTTTTTTTTAATTTTCCGAGAAATTTTTAAAAAATTCAGCATAAATTCATTGTTACGTAAATTTCGAAATTTTATGCTTCAAATTTCAAAATTTTCGAAAAAAATTCGAATTTTCAATGTAAATTTTGTAGTATTTTTTGAAAATTTGACGAAAAATTGAATTTTTTCGAAATTTTTTTTAAAAATTTGGCGTAAAATAGAATTTTTTTTTTTAATTTTCCGAGAAATTTTTCAAAAACTTGCTGAAATTCAGTTTTTGTTACGTAAATTTCGAAATTTTATGCTTCAAATTTCAAAATTTTCGAAAAAAATTCGAATTTTCAATGTAAATTTTGTGATATTTTTTGAAAATTCGACGAAAAATTGAATTTTTTCGAAATTTTTTTTTAAAATTTGGCGAAAAATTTATATTTTTTTTAATTTTTCGAAAAATTTTTTCAAAAACTTCAGCAGAAATGAAGTTTTTGTTACGTAAATTTTGAAATTTTATGCTTCAAATTTTAAAATTTTCGGAAAAAAATCGAATTTCCAATGCAAATTTTGTGATATCTTTTGAAAATTTGACGAAAAATTGAATTTTTTCGAAATTTTCTTTTGAAAATTTGGCGAAAAATAGAATTTTTTTTTTAATTTTTCGAGAAATTTTTTAAAAACTTCAGCAGAAATTCAGTTTTTGTTACGTAAATTTTGAAATTTTATGCTTCAAATTTCAAAATTTTCGAAAAAAATTCGAATTTTCAATGTAAATTTTGTGATATTTTTTGAAAATTTGACGAAAAATTGAATTTTCTCGAAATTTTTTTAGAAATTTGGCGTAAAATAGAATTTTTTTTTAATTTTCCGAGAAATTTTTTAAAAACTTCAGCAGAAATTCAGTTTTTGTTACGTAAATTTCGAAATTTTATGCTTCAAATTTCAATATTTTCGAAAAAAATTCGAATTTTCAATGTAAATTTTGTGATATTTTTGAAATTTTGACGAAAAATTGAATTTTTTCGAAATTTTTTTTTGAAAATTAGGCGAAAAATAGAATTTTTTTTTTAATTTTTCGAGAAATTTTTTAAAAACTTCAGCAGAAATTCAATGTTACGTAAATTTTGAAATTTTATGGTTCAAATTTCAAAATTTTCGGAAAAAATTCGAATTTTCAATGTAAATTTTGTGATATTTTTTGAAAAATTGACGAAAAATTGAATTTTTTCGAAATTTTTTTAAAAATTTGGCGAAAAATAGATTTTTTATTTTAATTTTTAGAGAAGTTTTTTAAAATTTCCAGCAGAAATTCAGTTTTTGCTACGTAAATTTTGAAATTTTATGGTTTCAAATTTTAAAATTTTCGAAAAAAATTCGAATCTTCAATGTAAATTTTGTGATATTTTTTGAAAATTTCATGAAAAATTGCATTTTTTCGAAATTTTTTTTTGGAAAGTTTGGCGGAAAATAGAATTTTTTCAAAAAGTTTTTCGAGAAACTTTTTAAAAACTTCAGCAGAAATTCATTGTTACGTAAATTTTGAAATTTTATGCTTTAAATTTCAAAATTTTCGAAAAAAATTCGAATTTTCAATGTAAATTTTGTGATATTTTTTGAAAATTTCATGAAAAATTGAATTTTTTCGAAATTTTTTTTCGAAAGTTTGGCGGAAAATAGAATTTTTTTTTAAAATTTTTCGAGAAATTTTTTAAAAGCTTCAGCAGAAATTCATTGTTACGTAAATTTTGAAATTTTATGGTTCAAATTTTAAAATTTTCGAAGAAAATTCGAATTTTCAATGCAAATTTTGTGATATTTTTTGAAAATTCGACGAAAAATTGAATTTTTTCGGAATTTTTCTTTAAAAATTTGGCGAAAAATAGAATTTTTTTTTTAATCTTCCGAGAAATTTTTTAAAAACTTCAGCAGAAATTCAGTTTTTGTTACGTAAATTTTGAAATTTTATGCTTCAAATTTCAAAATTTTCGAAAAAAATTGGAATTTTCAATGTAAATTTTGTGATATTTTTTGAAAATTTGACGAAAAATTGAATTTTTTCCAAATTTTTCTTTGAAAATTTGGCGAAAAATAGAATTTTTTTTTTAATTTTTCGAGAAATGATTTAAAAACTTCAGCAGAAATTCATTGTTACGTAAATTTGAAATTTTTTGGTTCAAATTTCAAAATTTTTGAAAAAAATTCGAATTTTCAATGTAAATTTTGTAGTATTTTTTGAAAATTTGACGAAAAATTGAATTTTTTCGAAATTTTTTTTAAAATTTGGCGAAAAATTTATATTTTTTTTAATTTTTCGAAAAATTTTTTAAAAACTTCAGCAGAAATTCATTGTTACGTAAATTTTGAAATTTTATGCTTCAAATTTCAATATTTTCGAAAAAAATTCGAATTTTCAATGTAAATTTTGTGATATTTTTTAAAAATTTCATGAAAAATTGAATTTTTTCGAAATTTTTTTTTTGGAAAGTTTGGCGGAAAATAGAATTTTTTCAAAAAATTTTTCGAGAAACTTTTTAAAAACTTCAGCAGAAATTCATTGTTACGTAAATTTTGAAATTTTATGCTTCAAATTTCAATATTTTCGAAAAAAATTCGTATTTTCAATGTAAATTTTGTGATATTTTTTGAAAATTCGACGAAAAATTGAATTTTTCCGAAATTTTTCTTTGAAAATTTGGCGAAAAATAGAATTTTTTTTTTAATTTTTCGAGAAATTTTTTAAAAACTTCAGCAGAAATTCAGTTTTTGTTACGTAAATTTTGAAATTTTATGCTTCAAATTTCAAAATTTTCGAAAAAATTCGAATTTTCAATGTAAATTTTGTGATATTTTTTGAAAAATTGACGAAAAATTGAATTTTTTCGAAATTTTTTTAAAAATTTGGCGAAAAATAGATTTTTTATTTTAATTTTTAGAGAAGTTTTTTAAAATTTCCAGCAGAAATTCAGTTTTTGCTACGTAAATTTTGAAATTTTATGGTTTCAAATTTTAAAATTTTCGAAAAAAATTCGAATCTTCAATGTAAATTTTGTGATATTTTTTGAAAATTTAACGAAAAATTGAATTTTTTCGAAATTTTCTTTTGAAAATTTGGCGAAAAATAGATTTTTTTTTTTTAATTTTTCGAGAAGTTTTTCAAAAACTTCAGCATAAATTCATTGTTACGTAAATTTCGAAATTTTATGCTTCAAATTTCAAAATTTTCGAAAAAAATTCGAATTTTCAATGTAAATTTTGTAGTATTTTTTGAAAATTTGACAAAAAATTGAATTTTTTTGAAATTTTTCTGAAAATTTGGCGAAAAATAGAATTTTTTTTTCCATTTCGCGGAAAATTTTAAAAACTTCAGCAGAAATTCAGTTTTTGCTACGTAAATTTTGAAATTTTATGCTTCAAATTTTAAACTTTTCGAAAAAAATTCGAATTTTCAATGTAAATTTTGTGATATTTTTTGAAAATTTGACGAAAAATTGAATTTTTCTGAAATTTTTTTGTGAAAATTTGGCGAAAACTTCATTATTTTCAATTTTTCGAAAAATTTTTTAAAGACTTCAGCAGAAATTCAGTTTTTGTTACGTAATTTTTGAAATTTTATGGTTCAAATTTAAAATTTTCGAAAAAAAATCGAATTTTCAATGTAAATTTTGTGATATTTTTTGAAAATTTGACGAAAAATTGAATTTTTTCGAAATTCTTTTTTTGAAAATTTCCCGAAAATGTAAATTTTTTTTCTAGAATTGGTGGAATCGTTTCAAAATGCGTCTGCGGCATCGATCGAATAGCAGTTCAAATTTGGCTTCCATTCCTTTGCTCAATAACGGCAAAAGTTCAACTTTGACGTCTTGTTCGCAAAATTCTACAATCAGCAAGTTAGTATTCAAAAAAAAATAAAACAAACAAAAGATTGGAAAAAGATAAAAAAATGTGGAAAAATAAAAAAATGTGGAAAAATAAAAAAATGTGGAAAAATAAAAAAATATGGAAAAAATAAAAATCATGCTCTAAATTAAATATTCAGCAAAGTATTCCCACAAAAATATGAAACGAAACAGAAAAAAAAATAAAGAAAATAGAGAAAAAATTGAAAAATACGAAATTTATAAAAAAAAAAGTAAAATCTTGCTCAAAGTTAAACCGTGAATTCTCAAAAAAGAGAAAAATCAAAAAACCCAAAAACCGACAAAAAATAGAAAAATGACAAAATGAATAAAGTAAAAAATTGATAAAAAATAAAATCAAGCTCAAGTTAACGTCTCATCATTCTCACCAAAGAAATAAAATGAAGTAAAAAAGTAAGAAAAATTAAAAAGTTGAAGAAATAAACTAAAAATTGAATAAATTAAAAACGAAAAAATAAAAAAGAAAAATAAAAAATTGTTCAAAAAAATTGTGCTCAAGGTCAAACCCTAAGCAAAATAAGAAAATTGAAAAACAAAAATAAATAAGAAAATAGAAACACAAAAAAAGTGGAAAAGTGAACAAAATAAAAAAAAGATAAAAAAAGTAAAAAATTGATAAAAATGTAGTCAATAGAAAAAATGTAAGAAAAAGAATAAATTGAAAAAACAAAAAAGAAAAAGAAAAAATTGTCCAAAAAATAGTGCTCAAGGTCAAACCCTGAGCAAAATAAGAAAATTGAAAAACAAAAATAAATAAGAAAATATAAAAAAAATTAAAAAAGTGGAAAAATGAACAAATAAAAAAAGATAAAAAAGTAAAATTGATAAAAATGTAAAATCAATAAAAAAATTTGAAAAAAATAACTTATAAAGTATAAAAATTGGAAAAAAATAAAAATTGAAAAAAAATTAAAAATTATTAAAAAAATAGTGCTCAAGGTCAAACCCTAAGTAAAATTACAAAATTGAAAAACAAAAATAAATAAGAAGATAGGAAAAAAATAAAAAAGGAAAAGTGAACAAAATAAAAAAAGATAAAAAAAAGTAAAAAATATCAATAAAAAAATTAAAAAAAGAATAAAAATTGAAAAAACGAAAAATATAAAAAAAAAATTTTAATTTTAAAATTTTAATTTTTTTTCTCTTTAAAGTTTGCCCATGAAAAATGCTCGAAAATCGCAAAGCGTTGGTGATCTGCTCAATATTAAAATTCACAGTTCGAAAAGTGCTGACCAAGTTCTAGTAAGTTTTTATTTTGTGATTTCGCTTATGATTTACATTTTTTTATATTTTTTTCACGATTTCGATTCTTTTAATTTTTTTTTGTGTTTACTTTTTATTCTTTTGAGTTTTGGTTTAAAATTTTTATTTTTCTGGATTTGTGTTTATTATTTTCATTTTTGTGCTTTTATTCAAGATTTTTGATTTTTAAAATTTTTTTCAATTTCTTTTCTTAATCTTATGAATTTTCTTTATGATTTTCATTTTTTTGGTTTTGTTCAAGTTTTCTGTTCTTTTTTTCCGTAATTTTTCTATTTTTTCAATTTTTGCTCATAGTTTCCACTTTTTCCATTTTTTCGATCTTGATTTCCATTATTTTGCTCATCATTTTAATTCTTTTTTATTTTTGTTCAGGATTTTTTTGCATGTGATTTACTTTTTTTTGTTTTTCGCTGATGATTTCCATTTTTTCGATTCTTGCTCATAATTTTAGTTTTTTTTCAGTTTATTTATTTTTCCATTCTATTGATTTTACAGATAGTTTTTATTTATTTAGTTTTTTGTAAATTTTTCTTCATTTTTCCAACATTTTTTTCTTTTTTTTACTTTTTTCAATTTTTTTAAATTTTTTAAAATTTTTTTCCTCTTTATCTTTTCTTTTGTTATTTTGATTCTACAAATAGTTTTTATTTTTAGGATTTTTCACATAATTTTTATTCTTTAATTTCTGCTTTCTCATTTTAATTGTTTTTGATTTTGTTCAAGTTTTTAATTTTTTGCATTTATTTTTTCAATATTTTCGCTTTTCTTTGTATTCTTTCGATTTTAAAAATGATTTTTTTGGTTTTGTTTATAATTTTCATTCTTTTGATTTTGATCACGATTTTAATTTTTTTATTTCTTTATACGTTTCAATTTTTTTCTTTTTAATTTTTCTATTCTTTTTGACTCTACGAATGATTTTCATTGTGCAGATTTTGTTTGATTTTTTTATTTTTTTTATTCTTTCTTTTTTTGAATTTGTGTTTATAATTTTCATTTTTTTAATTTTGTTGACGATTTTTATTCTTTTTATTTTTATTTTTTTATTTTCTGTATTATTTTGATTTCAGAAGTGATTTTTGTTTTTGAGATTTTGCACATGATTTTTTTTAATTTGTATTTGTGAAATTTGTAACTTTTTTGACTTTTTTGCCTGATATTTTTTTCTCTTCAATATTTTTTTTCTCGATTTTGTCGATAATTTTTCAATTTCTTTATTTTTTCCCCCTTCTTTCCCTTTTCTGATTTTTTTCAATTTTTTTATTTGTTTATGTTTTTCTTTTTTTCCAATTTTTTCGTTTTTTTTCTATTTTGTTTATAATTTTTTTATTAGATGTTTTTTTCTAATATTTTTCTTTTTTTAATTTTTTAATTTTATTGATCATCTTTTATCTATTTTTTGATTCCGTTTTCTTTATTTGATTTTTTGTTCATAATTTTTGAATTTGTTCATAATTTTTTGAATTTGTTCATAATTTTTTTATTTATTTATGTTTTTCTTTCTTTTCTAATATTTTTCTTTTTTTGAATTTTTTGATTTTATTGATTATTTTTCATCTATTTTTCTAATTTTTTCCTAATTATCTTCATTTTTCGGATTGTGTTGATATGTTTTTCATTTTTTTGATTTTGTTTATTGATTTCAGTTTATCTGATTTTGTTGATTATTTGCTCTATTAATTTTTTTTTCTAATTTTCTATTCATTTAATTTTTGCTCTATTTTTCTCCTCTTTTTGATTTTGTTCATAATTTAGTTATTTATTGTTTTCTTTTTTTCTTATATTTTTTATTCATTTATGTTTTTTCCAATTTTTACTTTTTTTATTTTTTCTTGATTTTATCCATAATTTTTTTATTTATTCATGTTTTTCTTTTTTTTTCTAATATTTTTCTTTTTTCGAATTTTTTGATTTTATTGATCATTTTTCATCTTTTTTTTCCCAATTTTTTCCTATTTATCATTATTTTTTGGATTGTGTTGATATGTTCTTCATTTTTTGATTTGGATTATTGATTTCAGTTATACATTTTTTTTCATTTTTCTTCATTTTTAATTTTTTTCATTCTATCCATAATTCTTTTTATTTAATTTCTGCCCAATTTTTCTTTCTCTATATTTATTTGATTTTGTTGATAGGTTGTTTCTGTTTTAGTTTTTATTTTTCTTCCAATTTCTTCCTTTTTTTATTTTTTCATTTTGTTTATGATTTTTTTAAACTTATTTATTTTTTTCCCTATTTTTAGCTGTTTTTTTATTTTTTTATGATTTTTTCAAACTTATTTATTTTTTTCCAATTTTTTGCTTTTTATTTTTTTGATTTCGTTCATAATTTTTTAAACTTGTTTATTTTTTCCAATTTTCAACTTTTTTTATTTTTTAATTTTTTTCATATTTTTTCATTTTTTATTTTTTTAATTTTTTTCATATTTTTTTTTTAACTTTTTTTTCAAGAGCTCATTAACGCAAAATATGAATGTTACGCCGCCGTTTGATCCTCGGAATTGGCCTTGTTTCAAAGTGAAAATGACAAGCAACAATAACAAAAACGAATCATTGTGCCAGAATAGCAAAGTTTCAACTTTGAAAAATGTCCTAGAAGATGAAGAAGATTTCGCCTTGAAACCCTCTTTAGCCATGCAGAATGCATTCAAAATGGTAAGTTAACTAACTTGAGTTAACTAGCTAACTAGTTAACTAATTTGCATAAAAATTATGTTAATGTACAGAAAGCCTGGAAAAAATTTTCTCTCCGTTTTTTTATGTTTTTTCGTCTATTTTTCTTTTTTTCTGTTTTTTTCGTTTTTCCTTTCTTCTATTTTTGTTCTGCTTTTTTCTTTTGTTTTATTCTTATTCGTTTTCTCCTATTGTTTCGTTTTGTTCTTTTCTTCTATTCTTTTTTTTCTGTTTTTTTCATTTCTTTTCTTCTTTCTTTTCTTTTTTTTGTTTTTTTTTCTATTCACATTTTCTTTTCACTTCTATGCACATTTTTTTCTTTTGTTTTATACCTTTTACTTTTATTTATCTTTTTTGATTTTTTCTTCCCTTCTTCCCTTCTTTTCTTCTATTTTTGTTTTGCTTTTTTCTTTTGTTCTTTTCTTATTCGTTTTCTCTCCTTTTTTCCTTTTTTTGTTTTTTCTTCTCTTCTCTTCCTCTTCTATTCTTTTCTTTTGATTTATACTTTTCTTCTATTCTTTTTTTTAGTTTTGCTTTTTTCTCTTTTTCTATCTATATTTTTCGTTTTCTCATTGTTTCTATTCTTTTTTTTGCTTTTTACTTCTTTTCTATTCTTTTTTTCTCCTAAGCTTTTTTCTCTTTTTTTGTTTTTCTCTTTTCTTCTATTCTTTTTTTGCTTCTTTATTTTCTTCAATTCTTCTTTTTTCTTTGTTTTTTCTTTTTTCCTTCTGTTCTTTTTTTGTTTTCTACTTCTTCTTTCTTTTCGTCCATACTTTATTTTTCTGTCCTTATTTTTTTCTTTTTTTGTTTTTCACTTCTATTATATTTTTATTTTTCGCTTTTCCCTTGTCTTCAATTTTTTCGTTTTGTTCTTTTCTTCTATTCTTTTTTTGTTTCCTTCTTTCTTTTCTTCTTTCTTTTCTTCTTTCTTTTCTTTTTTTTGTTTTTTTTCTATTCACATTTTCTCTTTTCTTCTATTCACATTTTTTTCTTTTGTTTTATAATTTTTTCTTATATTTATCTTTTTTAGTTTTTCCTCACCTTCTTTTCTTCTATTTTCGTTTTGCTTTTTCCTTTTGTACTATTCTTATTCGTTTTCTCCCCTTTTTTCCTTCTTTTGTTTTTTCTTCTCTTCTCTTCCCTTTTATTTTTTTCTTTTGATTTTTACTTTTCTTCTATTCTTCTTTTGTTAGTTTCGCTTTTTTCTCTTTTTCTATCAATATTTTTCGTTTTCTTATTTTTTCTATTTTTTTTTTTGCTTTTTACTTCTTTTCTTCTTTCTTCTCTTCTTTTTTTGTTTTTCTCTTTTCCTCTATTGTTTTTTTGCTTCCTTATTTTCTTCAATTCTTCTTTTTTCTTTGTTTTTTTCCTTCTGTCTTTTTTTCTTTTTTTATACTTCTTCTTTCTTTTCGTCCATGCTTCTTTTTTTTCTGTCTTTTTTTCTTTTTTCGTTTTTTTGTTTTTTTTATTCTATTATATTCTTCTTTTTCGCTTTTTCCTTGTCTTCATTTTTTTCGTTTTGTTCTTTTCTTCTATTTTTTTTGCTTTTTCTCTTTCTTTTCTTCTTTCTTCTCTTCTTTTTTTTGTTTTTTTTTTCTATTCACATTTTTTTCTTTTGTTTCATACTTTTTTTTTCTTCTATTTATCTTTTTTGGTTTTTTCTTCCCTTCTTTTCTTCTATTTTTGTTTTGCTTTTTTCTTTTGTTCTATTCTTATTCGTTTTCTCTCCTTTTTTCCTTTTTTTGTTTTTTCTTCTCTTCTCTTCCCTTCTATTGTTTTCTTCTGATTTACACTTTTCTTCTATTCTTTTTTTTTAGTTTTGCTTTTTTCTCTTTTTCTATCCATATTTTTCGTTTTTTTTATTTTTTCTATTCTTTTTTTTTGCTTTTTTTTGTTTTTTTCTTCTTTTCTATTCTTTTTTCTCCTAAGCTTTTTTTCTCTTTTTTGTGTTTCTCTTTTCTTCGATTCTTTTTTTGCTTCCTTATTTTCTTCAATTCTTCTTTTTTCTTTGTTTTTTTCATTTTTTCTTCTTTGTTCTTTTTTTGTTTTTTTTCTATTGTATTTTTCTTTCTCGCTTTTTCCTTGTCTTCAATTTTTTCGTTTTGTTCTTTTCTTTTCTTCTATTCTTTTTTTTTTGTTTTTTTCATTTCTTTTCTTCTTTCTTCTCTTCTCTTCTTTTTTTTCGTTTTTTTTCTATTCACATTTTCTCTTTTCTTCTATTCACATTTTTTTCTTTTGTTTTATACTTTTCCTTTTTTTCTTTTATTTCTTTTTCTGTTTTTTCTTCTCTTCTCTGCCCTTCTATTCTTTTCTTTTGATTTATACTTTTCTTCAATTCTTCTTTTTTCTTTGTTTTTCTTTTTTCTTTGTTTTTCTTTTTTCTTTTATTCTTCTGTTCTTTTTTTGTTTTTTATTTCTTGTATTCTTCTTTCTTTTAGTCCATGCTTATTTTTTCTTTTTTTCGCTTTCTCTTATTTTTTCTTTATTTTTGTGTTTTTCTTCTATTATATTCTTCTTTTTCGCTATTTCCTTGTCTTCTTCATTTTATTTTTCCTTTTTTTTTTGCTTCTCTTCTGTTTTTAATTTTCGATTCTTCACTTTTTTCTTTTTTTCTTTATTTTTATATTTTTTTAATTTTTTCTCTTCGTCAGATTCTACTTCATTCTTTTTTTACGTTTTACTTTTTCGTGTTTCGCTTTTTTCTTTTTTTAATCCTTTTTACTTTTTTCTCTTTTTATATCAGTTTTTTTTCTTTTATTTTCTTTCTTTATATTTTTTTCTGCTGGTTTACGGTTTTCTACTTTTATTTTTTAATTCATTTACTTTTTACATTTTACTTATTTCCTTCTTTTTATTTCACTTTTTTTACTTTTTTTTTGCTTTCCTACTGTTTCAACTTTTTCATTTTTTACTTTTTTTCTACTTTTCTTCTATTTTCTACTTTTTTCACTTTTTACATTTTACTTTTGCTGTTTTTGTTTTGTTTTTTTTTCAAATTTTAACTTTGTTTCCTTTATTTTTAATTTTTTCTTTTTATAATTTTTTTTGTATTTTCATTTTTTTCCAAAAATTTTCATTTTTTTTCAAAAATTTTCATTTTTTTCTAAAATTTTCATTTTTTCAAATTTAGAGACCCCCAAAACGTCTGCCTGAACGTACGTCGCCCATGCACAAATACGAAAATATCATGGCCGCCCTGAATTTGCCCTGCGATTTGCACCAAAACGATACTTTTGTCGGTCGAACGGCGCCGTTTCTATCGCAAAATCGCTCGACGGCCAGCGCTAATAGTTCATTTTCTTTGTCGTCTATTAGTAACGCTTCGACGACTATTAACGCACATTTTTCCCATTTTACTAATAATCACGCGTCCAATTCTTACAGTCATACTATACACGGGCCTTTAATTACCGGGTTGAATAATAGGAGGCGAGGTAATCGTCTATTAGTTCATTAGTTCATTAGTTGATTATCTTTTGATTACTGATCAATATTTACTTGTCGATTATTAGTTGGTGAGTGATTATTAGTTGATGTTTTTTCTATTACTGTTCAATTGTATAATTAATGATTATTACTTGATTGATGATTTTCAATAACTATTAGCTGCTTTTTCTTCTAATAGTGATTATTAGCTTATTGTTGATCATTAGCTAGAAGGTGATTATCAATTACTATTACTTGATTTTTGGACAACTCGTCATTTTTTGATTATTATATAATTGATGATTATTAGTTGATTAGTTTTGAGTTACTGATCATTAGTGAATTAATTATCATTAGTAAATTAATTACCATTGGTTAATTAGTGATCATTAGTTCATTTTATGAATATTATGTTTTCGTTTATTTATTCTCTACTATTGATCATTAGTTAGTTGATTATTATTAGTCAATTAGTGATTATGAAATGATTAGTAATCATTAACTGGTTACTACTAGATGATTTTTTCCATCTTGTTCCTGCAATCATACTGTACACACGCCCTTGATTTTCGGATTAAATAATGGGAGCTGAGGTGATTTGCTATTAGTTTATTAGTTGATTATCTTTTCATTACTGATCAATATTTACTTGTCGATTATTAGCTGGTGACTGATTATTAGTTGAACTTTTGTCTATTACTGCTCAATTGATTTTTCTCTATTATAATTGATGATTATTACTTGTTCAGTAATTTTCAGTAATTATTAGCTGCTTTTTCTTCTAATAGTGATTATTAGCTTATTGTTGATCATTAGCTAGAACGTGATTATCAATTACTATTTGTTGATTTCTGGACAACTCGTCTTTTTTTGATCATTATATAATTAATGATTATTAGTTGATTAGTTTTGAGTTACTGATCATTAGTGAATTAATTATCATTAGTAAATTAATTATCATTAGTTGATTGGTAATCATTAGTTAATTAGTGATCATCAGTTCATTTTATGAATATTAGGTGTTCGTTTATTCATTCTCTACTATTGATCAGTAGTTAGTTGATTATTATCAGTTAATTAGTGATTATGAGATGATTAGTAATCATTAATTGGTTACTACTAGATGATTTTTTCCATCTTATTCCTACAATCATACTGTACACACGCCCTTGATTTCCGGATTAAATAATGGGAGCTGAGGTGATTTGCCATTAGTTTATTAGTTGATAATCTTTTTATTACTGATCAATATTTACTTGTCGATTATTAGCTGGTGAGTGATTATTAGTTGAACTTTTGTCTATTACTGCTCAATTGATTTTTCTCTATTATAATTGATGATTATTACTTGTTTAGTAATTTTCAGTAATTATTAGCTGCTTTTTCTTCTAATAGTGATTATTAGCTTATTGTTGATCATTAGCTAGAACGTGATTATCAATTACTATTTGTTGATTTCTGGACAACTCGTCTTTTTTTGATCATTATATAATTAATGATTATTAGTTGATTAGTTTTGAGTTACTGATCATTAGTGAATTAATTATCATTAATAAATTGATCATCATTACTTAATTAGTGATCATTAGTTCATTTGATGAATATTAGGGGTTTCTTTATTCATTCTCTACTATTGATCATTAGTTAGTTGATGATTATTAGTTAATTAGTGATTATGGGATGATTAGTAATCATTAATTGGTTACTACTAGATGATTTTTTCCATCCAATAATGAATGATTATTACTTAATTAGTAATTTTCAGTAACTATTAGCCGTTTTTGTACTATTTTTATGCTATTTTATACTAGATACTATTAGTTGATTTTTTTGATAGCTCGTCTTTTTTTAATCGGTGATGAATCTGTAATTGATGATTATTAGTTGATTAATTTTTGTTAGTTACTATCAGTTCATTATTTCTGAGTTACTGATTATTAGTTAATTAGTGATCATTAGTTCATTTAATGAATATTAGATGTTCGTTCATTCATTCTCTACTATTGATCATTACTTAGTTCATGATTACTAGTTAATTAGTGATTATGAGGTAATTAGTAATCATTAATAAGTTACTAATAGATGATTTCCGTCAAATTTCTGCTGTCATAATGTACACGCGTCGTTAATTGCCGGATTAAATAATGGGAGCCGAGTTAATTTTCTATTAGTTCATTAGTTCATTAATTGATCTTAGTTTTATTACTGATTAGTATTTACTTGTTGATTATTTGTTCATAGTGAGTGATTATTAGTTGATCATTTTCTATTACTGTTGATTAGGTAATTGTTGACCATTACTTAATTAGTGATTATTAGTGACTTTAATATTAATAATTAGTTAATTTCTGATTATTGATTAGTGGATGACTATTGATTGATTTTTTCCCATCAAAATTAATGATTATTACTTAATTAGTGATTTTTAGTAACTATTAGCTGTTTTTTTCTAATACTGATTATTAGCTTATTGTTCATCATTAGATAGAAGATGCTTATAAGTTATTATTAGTTGATTTTTTTAATAGCTTGTCTATTTAATCAGTGATTAATATATATAATTGATGATTATTAGTTGATTAGTTTTTGTTAGTTACCATCAGTTCATTATTTTTGAGTTTCTGATCATTAGTAAATTAATTATTATTAGTTAGTTAGTGATCATTAGTGCCTTTAATGGTATATGGTGTTAGTTTATTCAATCTCTACTATTGATCATTAGTTAGTTGATGATGTTTAGTAAATTAGTCCTTATTAGTTCATTAATGATAATTGTTTGACTAGTGATTATTAGTTAATTATTGAATGACTATTTTTTAGTTAATTACTTTTATTATTTGATTAATTATTCAATTAATTATTATTAGTGACAATGGATTGATTATCAGTAATGATTATCTAATTATCCCCAAGGTCATAGGAGCCGACAACCGCGTCGACCCCATTCTTATCACGACGTTTTCGATAATCATCAAAATTGGAAAATTGGCGCCAACGGCATGACCTGTGCCACTTCCTTGGGAGCTTCCAGGCCTAGTAAGCTCCTAGTCTTTGGTTAATGTTGTATTTTTTGGTTTGATTTCGTTTCTTTTTTTTGTGTTTTTTTTCGTTGTTTTTTCGATTTTTGTGTTTCGTCTGTTTCTTTTTCTGTTTTTTATATGTTTTTTCAGTTTTTATATATTTTTATGATTTTTTCCATTTATTCTTTTTTTTGTTCCCTTTTTTGTTTTTTGTTTTTGTTTTTCATTTCTTAGTTTATTTACTTTTTAAATTTTTTCTGTTTCTTTATGTATGGGTTTATTTTTATATTTTTATGGTTTTTTCCATTTATTCTATTTTTTGTTTGTTTCATTATTCGTTTTTTGTTTTTCTTTTTCGTTTTTTCAGTTTTTTTTTATTTGTGTCTATTTTTTTCATGTTTTTATGGTTTCTTCGTTTTTTCTGTTTGTGTTTATTTTGTTCTTTGTGTTTTTCGTTGTTTTTTCGATTTTTTCTGTTTCGTGTGTTTGTTTTTTCTGTTTTTTATATGTTTTTTCCAGTTTTGTATGTTTTTATGGTTTTTTCCATTTATTTTGTTTTTTTGTTTGTTTCATTATTTGTTTTTTGTTTTTCTTTTTCGTTTTTTAGCCTTTTTGTTTATTTATGTATGGGTTTTTCATATTTTTATGGTTTTTTCCGTTTTTCGATTTTTTGTTTCGTCTGTTTGTTTTTTTCTGTTTTTTATATGTCTTTTTCGGTTTTGTATGTTTTTATGATTTTTTTCATTTATTTTGTTTTTTTGTTCCCTTTTTTGTTTTTTGTTTATGTTTTTGTTTTCTTAGTTTATTTGCTTTTTAAATTTTTTTTGTTTCTTCATGTATGGGGTTTTTTATGTTTTTATGGGTTTTTCCATTTATTCTTTTTTTGTTTGTTTCATTATTTGTTTTTTGTTTTTCTTTTTCGTTTTTTTAGCCTTTCTGTGTATTTAAGTATTGGTTTTTCATGTTTTTATGGTTTTTTCCGTTTTTTCTGTTTGTGTTTATTTTATTTTTTTTTGGTTTTTCGTTTTATTTTTTTCCGTTTTTTGTGTTTTTAATGGATTTTCCGTTTCTTGCTGTTTTTCGTTTTTTTTTGTTTTTTCTGGTTTTTTTGTATATGTATATATATATGTCCCTTATGTTTTTTGTTGTTTTTCCCATTTTTTAATTTTTGCTTGTTTTCTTTTTTGTTTTTTCCATTTTTTAATTTTTGCTCGTTTTCTTTTTTGTTTTTTCCTGTTTGTTTTTCATATGTTTTTCGTGGTTCTTTCCGTTTTTCTTTGTTTGTTGATTTTCCTGTTTTTCCAATTTTGTCTCCTGTTTTCATGGTTTTTTTCGTTTTTTCTGTTTGTTTTTACGTTTTCATGGTTTTTCTGTTTTTTGTTTGTTTGTCTTTTTTCGTTTTTTCCGTCTTTTTGTTTTTCAGATTGTTTTTTATGTTTGTAAGCTTTTTTCGTTTTTCCGTTTTTTCTTTTTTTGTCTTTTTTTGTGTTTTTTATCTTTTTTGTAATCCAGGATTTTTTATGGTTTTTCCGTTTTTTCTGTTTTTTGTTTGTTTTCTTTTTTGTTTTACCGTCTTTTTATTTTTGTCTGTTGATTTTTCATGTTTTCCGTGCTTTTTTCAGTTTTTCTGCTTTTTTGTGTTTTTTTGAAATTTTTTTCCTTCTACAGTTTTTTCATTGTTACAAAAAATTTTTATTTGAATTTTTTCATTTTAACGAAAAATTTTTCTTTACTTTTACAAATGTTATTCACTTTTACTTTTTTCTTTTTCAATTTTTAGATTTTTTTCAATTTTTACAATTTTTTTCATTTTTACATTTTTTTACAGTTTTTTATTTTTTTTTGTTTCTATTTTTTTATTTTTTCCTTTTTTTTTAATTTTCACAATTTTTTCAATTTTTTTATTTTTTATTTTTTTTTTCATTTTCGCAATTTTTTTAATTTTGTTTTGTTGCGTGGGTTTTACAAATTTTACGAAAAAATTTAACATTTTTCAATTTTTTTACAAATTTTACAGAACAATTAGAAATTTTACAAAAAAATTTTAAAAATTTGACGAGAAAATTGCAAATTTCACAGAAAAATTTTACAGATTTTACAAGAAAATTACAAATTTCACAGAAAACTTTTCCATAAATTTCTCGAGAATTTTTTTCCGAATTCTACAGGAAAATTACAAATTTTACGAAAAAATTAAGAATTTCGCATAACTTGCAAATTGTTACAGTTTTTTAACAATTTCTGCTAATTTTCCTACGAATTTTACGAAAAAATTTTCACACATTTTACAAAAATTTTACAAATTTTTCGAAAATTCTGTTACATATTTTGCTAAAAATTACGAATTTCATTAATCCTTTTGCAAACTTCCCAAAATTTTACACAAATTGTTTAACAAAAAATTACAAAAAATCTTTATTTTAAAAAATTTTTCACAAATTTTACAAAATCTTTTGCAAATTATAAAAAAAAATTACAAATTTTACAACATTTTCTATAAATTCTTCGAAATTTTTACATAATCTTCTAGAAATTTCACAAAAAAATTTTACAAACTTCTTAATTTTACAACAAAAAAAAATTACAAATGTCAGGAAGATGTTCACAAAATTTAGAAAACTCGCAAATTTTACAGAAAAACTTTACAGATTTAACAAAAAAAATTTACAAATTTCAAAAATTTTCCACAAATTTTACAAAAATTGCTTTACAAATTATACAAAAAATTTTTTTACATATCTTACAAATGAAATATTCTACAAAATCTTTTGCAAATTAAAAAAAAATTTACAAATTTTACAACATTTTCTAAAAATTCTTCGAAATTTTTACAGAATCTTCTAGAAATTCCACAAGAAACTGTTACAAATTTCACAAAAAATTTTACAAACTTCTTAATTTTACAACAAAAAAAAATTACAAATGTCAGGAAGATGTTCTCAAAATTTAGAAAACTCGCAAATTTTACAGAAAAACTTTACAGATTTAAAAAAAAAATTACAAATTTCAAAAATTTTCCACAAATTTTACAAAAATTGCTTTACAAATAATACAAAAAATTTTTTACACATTCTACAAAAAAAAATTCATACAAATTTTACTAAATTTTAAAGGAATTCTTCAAAATTTCTTACAAATGTTATTCACTCTTGATATTCATTTTCAATTTTTAGATTTTTTTCAATTTTTACCATTTTTACATTTTTTTACAGTTTTTTACAGTTTTTTAATTTTTTTGTTTCTATTCTATTTTTTTTTTAATTTATACAATTTTTTCAATTTTTTATTTTTTCTTTTTTTTTAATTTTCGCAATTTTTTTAATTTTTTTTGTTGCGTGAGTTTTACAAATTTTACGAAAAAATTTACCATTTTTCAATTTTACAGATTTTACACAACAATTAGAAATTTTACAAAAAAATTTTAAAAATTTGACGAGAAAATTGCAAATTTCACAGAAAAATTTTACAAAATTTACAAGAAAGTTACAAATTTAACAGAAGTTTATAACATTACTTGAAAATTTATATTTTTCCATAAATTTCACGGAAATTTTTTTCGAATTCTACAGGAAAATTACAAATTTTACGAGAAAATTAGGAATTTCGCATAACCTGCAAATTGTTACAATTTTTTAACAATTTCTGCTAATTTTCCTACGAATTTTACGAAAAAATTTTCACACATTTTACAAATTTCAGCGAAAATTTGTTACAAATTTTTCGAAAATTGTGTTACATATTTTGCTAAAAATTACGAATTTCATTAATCCCTTTGAAAATTTCCCAAAATTTTACACAAATTGTTTAACAAAAAATTACAAAAAATCTTTATTTTAAAAATTTTTTCACAAATTTTACAAAATCTTTTGCAAATTAAAAAAAAATTTACAAATTTTACAACATTTTCTAAAAATTCTTCGAAATTTTTACAGAATCTTCTAGAAATTTCACAAAAAACTGTTACAAATTTCACAAAAAAATTTTACAAACTCTTAATTTTACAACAAAAAAAAATTACAAATGTCAGGAAGATGTTCACAAAATTTAGAAAACTCGCAAATTTTACAGAAAAACTTTACAGATTTAAAAAAAAAAATTTACAAATTTCAAAAATTTTCCACAAATTTTACAAAAATTGCTTTACAAATTATACAAAAAAATTTTTTACACATTTTACAAAAAAAAATTCATACAAATTTTACTAAATTTTAAAGGAATTCTTCAAAATTTCTTACAAATGTTATTCACTCTTAATATTCATTTTCAATTTTTAGATTTTTTTCAATTTTTACCATTTTTACATTTTTTTACAGTTTTTTACAGTTTTTTAATTTTTTTGTTTCATTTTTATTTTTTTTTTTAATTTTCACAATTTTTTCAATTTTTTATTTTTTCTTTTCTTTTAATTTTCGCAATTTTTTTAATTTTTTTTGTTGCGTGAGTTTTACAAATTTTACGAAAAAATTTAACATTTTTCAATTTTTTACAAATTTTACAGAACAATTAGAAATTTTACGGAAAAATTTTAAAAATTTGACGAGAAAATTGCAAATTTCACAGAAAAATTTTACAAAATTCACAAGAAAGTTACAAATTTAACAGAAGTTTATAACATTACTTGAAAATTTTTATTTTTTCATAAATTTCACGGAAATTTTTTTCCGAATTCTACAGGAAAATTACAAATTTTACGAGAAAATGAAGAATTTCACATAACCTGCAAATTGTTACAATTTTTTCAAACAATTTCTGCTAATTTTCCTACAAATTTTACGAAAAAATTTTCACACATTTTACAAAAATTTTACAAATTTCAGAGAAAATTTGTTTGTTGCAAATTTTTCAAAAATTGTGTTACATATTTTGCTAAAAATTACGAATTTCATTAATCCTTTTGAAAATTTCCCAAAATTTTACGCAAATTGTTTAACAAAAAATTACAAAAAATCTTTATTTTAAAAAATTTTTCACAAATTTTACAAAATCTTTTGCAAATTATAAAAAAAATTACAAATTTTACAACATTTTCTAAAAATTCTTCGAAATTTTTACAGAATCTTCTAGAAATTCCACAAGAAACTGTTACAAATTTCACAAAAAAATTTACAAACTTCTTAATTTTACAACAACAAAAAAAATTACAAATGTCAGGAAGATGTTCACAAAATTTAGAAAACTCGCAAATTTTATAGAAAAACTTTACAGATTTGAAAAAAAATTTACAAATTTCAAAAATTTTGCACAAATTTTACAAAAATTGCTTTACAAATTATGTAAAAAAAAATTTTTACACATTTTACAAATAAAATTCATACAAATTTTACTAAATTTTAAAGGAATTCTTCAAAATTTTTTACAAATGTTATTCACTCTTGATATTCATTTTCAATTTTTAGATTTTTTTCAATTTTTAGATTTTTTTCAATTTTTAGATTTTTTTCAATTTTTAATTTTTTTTTTTTTTTGTTTCGATTTTTTTTTCTTTTTTTATTTTCACAATTTTTTCAATTTTTTTTTTTTATTTTTTTTTTTTTTTTATTTTTTCTTTTTTTTCAATTTTTTTTATTTTTTCTTTTTTTTCTTCAATTTTTACAATTTTTTTATAATTTTTTTCCGCAGGGATCCACCTCCCGAACGGCGCCAACCATCACCATCCGGCGAACCATCGATTCCCTAACCCCGTCGCCCACAACGGGCACTCAGCAACGTCCCAACAACCTTTGACCCTGACTCCCACTCGAAAATTGATGTTCAAATTTACAGAAATGCAATCTTTACACGAAAATAACGAAAACGAAGATAATAACGTTAATAATGGTGTTGCTTGTCAAATGACAAAGTAAAGTTTTACTGTAGATACTTTTCCAAATAGCGGATGCACGCGGTCATGACCGAGATATAAATTTGATTACAGTTTGATGAATTTTGAATATTTTGAAAAATGAAATTTTTTAGGGAAATCAGCGCGTTAAAATCTACAAAATGTATGATATAGAAAAAATTTTACTGTGTATGTTTTCTGAGCCTTCCCTGCGCGGGGTCATGACCTATGTAGAAATTTTTGAAAATTTTAAATATTTTCAACTATGGAATATATGCACGAGGTCATGACCTAGGTTCGTATTTTTTCCAATCTTCTATTTGAGTATTTTTCAATTTTTAATCATTTATTATGTTTTTTAAATATTTTTTTCTGATTTTTTCAAATTTTTGATTTTTTACATTTTATTCAGATTTTTTTGTATTATTTCTTTATTATTTTGCATTTTAAATCTTTGTCTACTTTACTGGAATCCTTTTTGTTTATTTCTTTATGTTTTTGTTTTTTTTTCAATTCTCAAATTATTTTTGTTTATTTTTTCGGTTTTTTGATTTTTTCTCGAGTTTTTTTCTCTTTATTGACGTTTTTGCTTTTGTTTAATTTTTGGATATTTTTCTTAATTTTTTTTCATTTTTCTTTTTTTGTTTTTTTTTTATTTTTGTTTTTTTCTGTTTTTTTTGTTTTTGTTTTCTGAACCTTTTTTCTACATTGTTCTGTTTTTTTCAATGCTTTTGTTTTTGTGTTATCTATGGTTATTTTAAATTTTTTTTGTGTAGATTTTTTATATCATAGTGTTTCTAAGTTTTTTCCCAATTTTTTTGTTTTTTGTTTAATTTTTGTTTATTTTTCTGATGTTTTTGTTTTTTTTTTCTTTTGACTTTTGCCTTTTAAACATTTTTTGGACTTTTTATTTTCGTTTTTTCGATACTTTTGTTTTTTTTTTGAGTTTTTCATTCTTTTATGAATTTTTTTTTTGATGTTTTTCTATTTTAAACTTTGTTTATTTTCCTCTATTTTCTTCATGTTTTTGGTTTTTTTCTTTTCTTGTTTATTTTATAAATTTATTTTTTCCTATTTTTCAAAATTTGTTCTCTCATGTTTTGTATTTTTTCATGTTTTTTTTAAAATTTTTTTTATTTCTCGGAATTTTTGTTAAATATTTTTTTATGATTTTTTGTGATCCGTTTTTTTATTTGTTTTCGTTTTTGCGAATTTTTTTTTATGTTTTCCTTTTTTTGTTTGTATTTATTAATTTTTTCTGAAATTTTTTCATGTTTTTGCTTCTTTTGCGAATTTAGCGTTTTTTTTTTGTTTTTTCCGTTCATTTTTGTTCATTTGTTTTTTTGGGTTGTTCTTTAAATTATTGTTTCCTAATTTTTTGGAATTTTTGTCTTTATTTTTTTTTAAGTTTCTGTGCTTTTAATTTTCGTTTTTGCTGTTTTTTTGTCTATTTTGTCTCTATTTTTTGATTTTTGTTTATTTTTCTAAAAATTTATTTTCGTGAAATTTTTTTCTGATTTTTTTGTTTTTTCTTTATCTTGTATGTTTATGTGTTTTTCTTTTTGTTTTGTTTGCTTTTTAATGTTTTTCATTTTTTTGTGTTTTTTATGTTTTTTCCAATCTTTTTTTCTTAATTTTGTTGTTTCGTTGTTTAATCATTGTTCATTTTTCTTTTATGCTTTTTTAATCTTTTCTGATTTTCTGTTTTTATGTTCTTTTTTTCAATTTTTGTTTATTTCTCTGTATTTTTTATTTCTTTTTTTTTATTTTTTCTCTAATTTTTTGTTTCCTTCTTTTTTTTGTTCATTTTTTCTAATTCTTCTTTACGTTTTTTTATATTTTTTCGAATACTTTTTTGTGTTTTTGATAATTCTTTATATTTTTTACAAATTTTGTTTATTTTTCTATTTTTTTTTGTTTTTTTTTCCTTTCAATTTTTAAAAATAATTTTTTTCAAGATTCAATTCTTCGCCATTACTCAACGAACGAGATCAAAAATCCGGCGATTTAATTAATAATACATCAATTACGGAAAATGGAAAAAATAATCGTCAATTTCAAAGCGATTTAGATTTAAATCAACAAGATCCGCTCATTCTAATTAATAAACGTTTATCGCAAATTACCACTAATTTCTCCATAATTAGCGGTATTAATAATTTGCATTTGAATAGTAGTTGCGAAAAATTGAAAATTGAAGAAAGTAAGTTAGTTAGAAAACTAAATTATATTGATTTTTTGAGAAAATTACCGATTTTTTGATCAATTATTATTTTTTTTTTAATTAATTAATTATCGATTCTTTGATCCATGATCGATTTTTTAAAATAATATTATTGATTCTAAAAAGTATAATTATCATTTTTTTGAAATTAAATGATCAATTTTTAATAAATTATTGATTTTTTGATCGAATATCGATTTTTTAAGAATAAATTATCGATTGTTTAACACTACATTATCGATATTCAGAAATTAAATTATGAATTATTGGATCGATTATCATTTTTTTATCAAAAATCGATTTTTCGAAACTGAGTTACCGATTATTTAAAATACAATTATCGATTTTTTAAAATTTCAATTTTTTGAGCAAATTATCGATTTCGTCAGAATCAAATTATCGATTTTCTAAAAATCAAGTTTTCAATTCTTTAAAATGAAAATTATCGATTTTTTAAAAATAAATCATCAATTTTTTGATCAAATATCGATTCTTAAAAATTGGATTATCGATTTTTTTTTTGATTAAAAAATCGATTTTTTGACGAAATATCGATTTTTTAAAACTGAATTATCGATTTTTCAGGATGATATTATTGTTTTTTGAGAAAATTATCTGTTTTTTTTGATCGGTTATTAATTTTTTGATCAAATTTCGATTTTTCAAAAATGAACTATCGGTTCTTAAAAATGAAAATTATCGATTTTTTGATCAAATATCGATTCTTAAAAATTGGATTATCGATTTTTTTTTGATTAAAAAATCGATTTTTTGACGAAATATCGATTTTTTAAAACTGAATTATCGATTTTTCAGGATGATATTATTGTTTTTTGAGAAAATTATCTGTTTTTTTGATTGGTTATTGATTTTTTGATCAAATATCGATTTTTCAAAAATGAACTATCGGTTCTTAAAAATGAAAATTATCGATTTTTTGATCAAATATCGATTCTTAAAAATTGGATTATCGATTTTTTTTTATTAAAAAATCGATTTTTTGACGAAATATCGATTTTTTAAAACTGAATTATCGATTTTTCAGGATGATACTATTGTTTTTTGAGAAAATTATCTGTTTTTTTTTGATCGATTATAATTTTTTTGATCAAATATCGATTTTTCAAAAATGAACTATCGGTTCTTAAAAATGAAAATTATCGATTTTTTGATCAAATATCGATTCTTAAAAATTGGATTATCGATTTTTTTTTGATTAAAAAATCGATTTTTTGACGAAATATCGATTTTTTAAAACTGAATTATCGATTTTTCAGGATGATATTATTGTTTTTTGAGAAAATTATCTGTTTTTTTTGATCGGTTATTGATTTTTTGATCAAATATCGATTTTTCAAAAATGAACTATCGGTTCTTAAAAATGAAAATTATCGATTTTTTGATCAAATATCGATTCTTAAAAATTGGATTATCGATTTTTTTTTGATTAAAAAATCGATTTTTTGACGAAATATCGATTTTTCAAAACTGAATTATCGATTTTTCAGGATGATATTATTGTTTTTTGAGAAAATTATCTGTTTTTTTTTGATCGGTTATTGATTTTTTGATCAAATATCGATTTTTCAAAAATGAACTATCGGTTCTTAAAAATGAAAATTATCGATTTTTCGATCAAATATCGATTCTTAAAAATTGGATTATCGATTTTTTCAAATTAAAAAATCGACTTTTTGATAAAATATCGATTTTTTAAAACTGAATTATCGATTTTTCAGGATGATATTATTGTTTTTTGAGAAAATTATCTGTTTTTTTTGATCGGTTATTAATTTTTTGATCAAATTTCGATTTTTCAAAAATGAACTATCGGTTCTTAAAAATGAAAATTATCGATTTTTCGATCAAATATCGATTCTTAAAAATTGGATTATCGATTTTTTCAAATTAAAAAATCGACTTTTTGATAAAATATCGATTTTTCAAAACTGAATTATCGATTTTTCAGGATGATATTATTGTTTTTTTGAGAAAATTATCTGTTTTTTTTGATCGGTTATTAATTTTTTGATCAAATTTCGATTTTTCAAAAATGAACTATCGGTTCTTAAAAATGAAAATTATCGCTTTTTTGATCAAATATCGATTCTTCAAAATTGGATTATCGATTTTTTCAAATTAAAAAATCGACTTTTTGATAAAATATCGATTTTTCAAAACTGAATTATCGATTTTTCAGGATGATATTATTGTTTTTTTGAGAAAATTATCTGTTTTTTTTGATCGGTTATTAATTTTTTGATCAAATTTCGATTTTTCAAAAATGAACTATCGGTTCTTAAAAATGAAAATTATCGATTTTTTGATCAAATATCGATTCTTAAAAATTGATTATCGATTTTTTTTTGATTAAAAAATCGATTTTTTGACGAAATATCGATTTTTTAAAACTGAATTATCGATTTTATAGAGTGATATTATTGTTTTTTGAGCAAATTATCTGTTTTTTTTTTTGATGGATCGATTTTTCAAAAATAAATTATCGGTTCTTTAAAATGAAAATTATCGATTTTTTGAAATTAAATCATCAATATTTTGATCAATTATTGATTTTTTGATTAAATATCGATTTTCAAAAATTAAATTATGAATTATGTGATCAAAAATGTGATTTTTGAAACAAATTGTCAATTCTTTTAAAATTAAATTATCGTTTTTTGAGCAGACTATCGATTTTTTCGATCAATTATTGATTTTTTTTTTATCAAAGTGCCGTTTTTTTTAAAATCAAATTGTCGATTTTTAAAGTTAAATCATCAATTTTTTGGTCAATTGTCGATTTTTTGGTCAATTGTCGATTTTTTGGTCAATTGTCGATTTTTTGATCAAATATCGATTTTACGGAACTAAATTATTGATCTTTCAAAATAAAATGATAGATTTTCAAAAATTAAATTATCAATTATTTGATCAAATATTGAATTTTCAAAACTAAATTATCGATTTTTTTTCAGAATTAAATTATCGTTTTTGATTAAACTATCGATTTTTCGAATAATGATTGATTTAATGATCGAATATCGATTTTTCAAAAATTAGATCATGGAATTCACAAAAATTGGATTATCGATTTTTTGAAACCTTATTTAAAAAAACCTGAATTATTGATTTTTCAAAATCAAATTTTTTTAGAATCAAAATATCGATTTCAAAAAAGTTTAATAATTGATTTTTTTAGAATTAAATTATCGATTTTTGTAAATTATTGGTTCAGAAAAGATGATATTATCGATTTTTGGAAGTTAAATTATTGATTATTCAACTGAATAATCAATTTTTCAAAAACTAGATCATCTTTTTTTCGAAATTAAATCATCTATTTTTTGGAATTAATATATCAGTTTAAAAAAAGCTAAATTATTGATTTTGTAAAATTAAATTATTGATTCAATTAAATAATCGATTATTGAAGATAAATCATTGATTTTTTTAAATATAATGATTGGTTCTTAAAATTAGATCATTGAATTCCTAAAAATTGAATTATTTTTTTAAAATAATAATATCTATTTTAAAAAATTAATTTATCGATTTTTTCTAATAAAATGTTTTTTAAAGTAAAATATTTGAATTTAAATCATGGAATTTACAGAATCAAATTATCGATTTTTTTAAAATTATAATATCGATTTTTAAAAAATTAAATTCTCGATTTATTTCAAATCAAGTTTTTGGTTTTTCAAAACTAAGTTATCTATTTTTTAGAATTTTTTTCGATTTTTTGAAATCGACTTGTAGATTTTTAAAATTTAAATTATCGACTTTTGAAAAAATTAAATTATCGATTTTTAAAATTTAAATTATCAATTTTTTTCCAGATCAAATGGAAAATGTATGGCAACAAATAGCCGCCGAACCTTATTCTAGCGTTTTTGATGATCAAGAAGTAAGAAAATTTGAGATTTTTTTTTTTAAACTCAAATTTGATGTTTCAAAACCAAAAATTTGAAATATCAAATTTTGGGCTCGAAAAAAAAAATTTTTTCCCAAATTTTCGTAATTTAGATGGATTTGGACACATTTTTAACTTTAAACGACGGCGATCTACGCGAAATGGGTTTACAAGATCCGGGTCAACGTCACGAAATTTTGAAATTAGTTTCGCAAGCCAAATCGATGTTGAAAAATAGAAAAATGGACGAAATTTCGTCGTTTTCGAAAAATTAGCATCCTTGCTGACGTCAAATTTTTTTGTTTTCCCCTTTTTTTTGTTTTTTTTTGTTTTTTTCTGTTTTTTAAATTTTTTTTATCATCTCAAAAAATCGAAAAAATAACGAAATTTCGTCGTTGAAAAATTAGGTTTCTTGCTGACGTCAAATTTTCCAGTTTTTTCCTTTTTTTGGTTTTTTGTGTATTTTTTTTTGTTTTTTCTCTTTTTTGTACCTCTAGTTTGTTTTTTGCTCCATGCATAATGTGCCTTGTTTTGTTTTTTTTTTTCTCGGTGACGGTTGTTTTTTTTAATTTTCTGTATATTATAATGAAATCTTGCCTTATTATAATTAATTATTCGTGCGTCTTTTTTTGCATGTTCAGGTGCCAAAAATGCATTTTTTCGAGATTACTGTATGATATAATAAAAGTTTTATCGCTATTTAGCAATTAAAATTTAAAAATTTGGATTGAGGATCCGTTTGTGTAAGAACGAGGTTTATAAGCAGGTTTCACACTATACTAATTTGTTCCACTTCGATAGAATTGTACTGTAGCTAATCTTGAAACAAATTTTTGGACAGAGCGTTTTTTCGGCGCATATTTTTCGCGCAATGCAAGCAATCAAATTTTTCCATAACCTGACGATGCTTTTGATTGGGTTATAGATTTTTAACTCGAAATGCGTTTCTGGACTCTAAATATCGTAAATTTTCTGCCGCCCGCCCGGCCACTGTTTTTTTTTTTCCACATTTGCACTATAATGTGGAAAAAAAATCTGAATGTGGAAAAAATTTTTGAGGTCTTTCCACAAATGTGGAAGAAAAATTTGGGGTTTTCATATTGAAAAGATGCATTTTGGTGCATTTTAGAAGGTCATAATCTCAAAATTTTCCGGCGCTTCGCGCCGGTAATAACTTTAATAATCATCATTATTCATTAAGTAGTTCAAGCGCGGCTTTTATCATGTCTACCTTCATTTATCACTTATCTATAATAGTTTTCATCATCTTAAACGTAGTATCTCATGTTTTAATTGGTTATCTTCAACATTTTATCATAATATTTAATGAAGATTCGCATTTTTTCCTTTTGAGAAAGATGAATACACGTCAAGTCTCTATGATTTATGATGCGATTATTTCTTTGCTAACGTAAAATCAATTCAAAAGCTTCTTGGAAATATCTTTCGGAAATTTATATCCTTCTTACTCATATATTTTCGACCAAGTTCATGTCGTGCGTGAGAAATAGAAGATGATAGACGACGGAACGCAGATGAGAAATTAGCTGTGTAGCTCGACGATTTATTGCGCGTTTTAGAAGAGACGTACGGAACGTGGAAGAGGGTGCGGAACGCTGTAGACGAAACACTCGGAGTGTTTTACGGAATTAACGCAACGATAGTCGAATGCAGGAGATTGACGGGCTCGTAGAGAGCGCTGTGTCAATTTATCCAGGGATCTTCGCTCAGGTCGCCAAAGGTTTTCGGATGCCGAAACTCGCGCCGTATAGTCTTAACCGCTTAGGAGTCTCACTCGCTCACTCAAACTATTTTCCAAATAGTTTGACTCAACTTAGAACAGACTTTTCACACAATTTACTAATGTAAAAAGCCGCCACACACTTTTCAGACAAACACCAAAAAACACAACCGTTCGGCTACAGTACAACGCGAAAACTAACGAGAACACTTTCATAATTTCTTCACATTGTAGCCACGCCTCTTCGGTGGTCTCGTCACGATCTTTCCAAATCAAACTTGCCGATCTTTTTCGCAAACGACACGAGCTTTACAAATACGTCAAATTGCTCCACAACACTCCTCCCCCTTTCGATCTAAATCGCCTCAAGCGATTTCGACGTGTCGTGGTGAATTTGCGTATTGATCGAATGAGAGCGTTTAGCTCGTTTTGGGCAAGTTTTCTTTCGACGATTTGTCCGTTTCTCTACTCTGCGGCACATACTACACAAACAAAGAAAATTTAAACGATGTTATCACAAAAAATGTTACGGCACAAAGTGATGAGCAAATGAAAACTAGTATTTAGCACCGAGAATTTAAAATTTTAGAGATTTCAAAGAAAAGATTCTAGTGGAAAAAGAATAAACTAGTGAGATGCGTTAGCATCGTGATACTTATCCCTTTTGACTCATTTCGGCGGAAATCCGCGACCTTTAGGCAAAACTTTGACCGGGGTTTTGCCCGCTTTCAGAATACCCGGCGGGGGCATTTGTATCGATTGACTCGTGGTCGGTGCTCGCGGGGCCAAAGCTCGCTGCGCGGCTCCAAGCGAGGTTCTCACTCCAACCATCGACGGTTGAGTTGTCGCTGTCGTTGCCATAGTGATGATCGGAGCCGGTGACATTTGGTATTTTGGCGGTACGGCCGCTTTTGCCATGGCTTGGGCGTCTCTCTTTTTCTTTTCTTCGGCTCGCTTGTCCATTTCGATTTGATACTCGCGATGTATGTCTCGAATGATACTCTTTCTTTCTTCAGTTGCCGGATATTTCGGGGCTCGCGTGTCGGTGAGACATTGCAAGATGTAGCGTAGAGCCATCGAATACGAATTATCGGTAGTTTTGTAGTCGTAGGCTTGTCTGGCGTGGAAGAGGAACAGCATGAGCTGTGTTATCACGATTGCGTTTTCAGCGCCGTAGTACTTATAGTAATCGCACATCCAACTTAGAAGAACTGCAGTGAGTTCTTCTGTGCAATGCGGATCTCGTCGCAAATATCGCGCTTGAAAATAGTCAGGAAAGTCCTGCGCTATTTGTTGCGAAGCCGCGGTGGCTTGACGTAGAATTACGGGATCAAAATCCAAATGAGCACGATTGAAGTAATTAATGATAATTACGTCATCGGTCGTTCTCGGTTGGATTTGAGCCGTAATAGGTGCTGTAGGTACGCTAGGGTACCGTTCTTCCGGCGGTGTACGCTGTCTACCGTGTCCTCGATGCGCAACTTTGTATTCTCGAACGGTTCTTTGCGACTTTTGTTGTTCGCTAGTCGCTTCCGCTTGCTGCGACATTGTTGGTTCCTCGATCATTGGTTCGGAGCCAGCCGTCGGAGGCTGTTGGCTCTCTAACTGTTCTTTTTTCAATTGATCGCGTTTCAAGGCGCCAGCCCATTCAATTCTTTTTTGTCGATCTTTTGATTCGCTAGGATGTTCTCGTCTATAATCGCGGTCTCAGTGAAATTTTCTAGGACGCTCGTTCGACGCGTATTCACCATGCCGGTATTTTCGACTGTCATAATCGTCGCTTTCTTTGCGAGCAGTAGACCGCGAGGGTCGTTCTCGTGACCGTGATTCGGTTTGTTTTCGTTCTCTACTACGAGTGTCTTCTCGTGATTCGCGGCGCTTTTTGGATGGAGGCACGTAATTAGGATCTTCTGGGTGCGTGTCCAGATAATCCTGTATTGTGCGCAGCTGTTTATCGATGGCATTTCGTCTGCGAAACAGTGAAAATTGATATGCTCTGACGTTGCGAATGGGTACGCCGTGTTCATCGCACAATCGGTCGTCTTTCACCTCCAAAACTGGAGTGGCGGTTTCGGTACTTATCGGGGTAGAGGTGTCTTCCTCGTTTTTCTTCGGTATCCGATATCGCGTAGGTATGATTTTTGGAGGTACCATTTTCGATTCGTCTTCTTCTTCCTCTTCCATACGCGAAACATCGTACATCGATGAGGTTTTTACCAACGCGGCTACCTCTTGTATGTTTCGTTTCTTTATTTCCTCCGATTCCAATTCGAATGTACTGCTCGACAAGTTTTTGGATAGCGGAGTGAACGAGGACGTTGTTTTAGTCGTCGTTACAGGTGCAGTAGTATCAGCTGTGGATACGTCTTCTTCTTCGCTTTCGAGTTGTATGACGTCGGATTCGGATGGTAGTTCTGTTTTTACCGCGAACGATTCTTCGGCGGTTTGTTTGAGCAACGAATCGACGGCCATCGCCGTTTCCGCATCGAATTCGGTATCCGCGGTGGATTGTGTAGGAGCCTGTGTAGGCGTTTTTGTGGGACTTTCTCCCGACAATATGGCGGTCGGTATTACGGGCAAGTTCGAACTCATTGTTAGAGTGTGACTCGGCGGAAAGCAAATGAGTTGCTCGCATTTTCTCGACATTAAAATCGGCGAATTGTAAGAAAAGTAGTAATAGGGGTTTTCCCTATACTTCTTTTTCGTTACGAGATCTGTTTCGTTAGAGACTGGAAAACAGTCGTTTTTGAATATGATCTGTCGCATAAAATATCGATTCGCATATATCGGTCGTTTACTGTCGCTGCGATTCTTTTCGTTGTAGGGCAAACGACTAGTCCATTCCATTAGTTCGAATTCGAACGTGCCGTCTCGTTTCACCCAATTTTGTTCGCAAATAAGATCTATGTCGATACTGTCACTTTTCGATAACAGTTTCGAGATCTCATTTTTGAGGATTGCTCGCAATTCCATTTCGGAGTGTGGGGAGCAGACGTGAGCGACTAGCGGCATAGTTCCGCGAACAGCATTCATCCATTGATGATGGTTCGGAACCGAGTAGAGCGGCGTTAGAGCCGGCTTTTCGGCGATCTGATGGTCGCATTTTATTTCGTAGATAGGCCACGTTTCTGGAGGACCGTAGGTGGTGAACGGATCGTTAACGATTAATTCGAAGTTTATTTGTTTCGCGTCATCACTTGTCACCATGTTTTGGTCTATTTCGGAAAGAAATAGCAAAGACATAGGTGCGCCGACTTCGTGATGGATGCTAACTACGTCATTGGAGCGTAGAGCTCGCTCAATTACTCTCGCGCATTCAGCGGCGTCGTCATACGGTTCAATCTTTCCGTCGTCGGTCAACAAAGACCTGTTGTTTTTGCTACCTTTTATCGTCGGTAGTTTTGTCGGATGCATTTTCAATCCGAGCGGTTTAGTGGAGTGCTCCACGTTTACGTGATTATACGTACAGTATCGCATGTTCGGAACGTTATAGTCGTAGTATACGATTCGATTTAACGCCAGAATTTCGTCGCGCATGATCGCATGCAGCATACTCTTCGAGAGCGTCGGATCTACGACACCGAAAGCGCCCTTTTCGTCGCCTTCGCGATCGATGTTGGCGTTATCATACAAGTTTTGCGCAGCGATGTGTATGTATTCGGGCGGCAAGAAATCATGCGGGAAGATTTGCATGCTGTCGTAGACGCTGTCTACGAAGCCGTAGCGCCCGTACGCCAAAAACATTAGTATCGGATAGTACGCATCTAGAATCGAATACGTCAAAACTTGATCGTCGGGTTTGCCTGCTTGGGCGATGCGATCGTTCGCTTGCGGAAAATACAACGTGTAGCGTTCTACGTCTAGCGCGAACGCGTCGGCGACGATTCCTTTCAATTTTTTATTTTCGGGGCACAAACCGATCAGACGAGCTCTCTCCCACTTTTCGGGTGAGCATTCGATATTTTCTAGTATAATCTGGACGTCGACCAGTATACTAGGCGCGAGCACGTTAGAGTGCGTTTTTCGAGCGTCGGATGAGTAAAATTCTCGTCCGTGCATGTCTTTGAGACATTTCCAATCGTCGGCTTGATTGAATCCGATTACGATCGTTTTAGGGGCCGACACGAACTCGTAGAAAGCCGTCCAGTCCTCGGGTGTCGCCGCTAAGGCGTCGAACATTATAGTGTATCCAGTGGGAAAACCCAGCTGGACGAACCGAGCGACGTGGGTCGCGTTCTGGTTCACTATATTCATTTTCGTTTTCTTGTGTATGTATAGTTGAGTAGTCGAGATCTTTTCGACGTCGAATCCGACTAGCACATGGCCGCGGAAATTCGGTTTTGCGTATGCCGATAGGGCGCCTTTCAATTGTCCGCTCTCAACGTATTGAGGGTCGCGTAGCACGTTGAGCGGTCTCGCATATACCGTCTCGAACCAACGTTCGAATTCCGTGATTCGGATCATTCTTTTGATATTGTATTCTAAAAAATATCATAAAATTTCGATTAATTTCTGTGAGATGTAGTTTCGCATGGAAACGTCACTCATTCGAATCGCGGCGTGCAAATCTTCTAGCGAAGTTACCGCGACTCCCATTTTCTTATCGACGGATCGATACTTTACTCTTCCCAGGGGAAGTGAAACCCGGAGTTTCTTTTTAGAGACTTTAGTCTATATGGCAGTGCAGAACTTACCATCAGCAAAGAAAAATCTGTCGTCTTGACGGTATTGCTTTTTCTGATACGCCACGTATCGGTCTTGATTGTTGAAAGCTTTTCGAAATATCGGCGGCGGATTTATAAGCGACGTTGATATCGCCGATTCTTGCGACGTCGTCGCCTCCGATTCACTAGCCATTGCTTTTATCTTTCAACTTTGATCTTGAAGAATTTCAAATTCGATGCGACCGTTCTCTATCGTTTCAATTTTGCGAAATGAAAAATTTAAGCCAAACTATCTTGCTATAAAAATGAAGGTGTAAAGTGGAAAGTTGTTAAACCACGAATTTAAATTTTCATGCACATGGCGAAAAGTGTAAAGTTCAGATTGGGTGGGACCAGAGGAAGATTTTCCTACAGCGCGCGCTTTCTATTCAATCTTTCTTCTGCGCAACTACTTATGGAAGGTCAATTTATTCGAAATGGACGTGAATAAGTACAAAATCACATAATAATATCACACGCATTCCTTTCATTCATTCCACATAGAATCTGTATGAGCGCGTTTTGCGCGTTTTTTAAATATTCGAAAATTTGTACTCATCGCTTTGCTCAAAATTATTAAATAGTTAGACTTTATTTATCAAAATTAAAAATTAGTGTTAGTTGAAATATATCAAAAATATTAATTTTAATGTTTACAAATTTTTGGAGGACCGTTGTCTTCCGTTTCTAAGATTGCCGATGCCGTGCGAGGCATGTATGGCTTTACGCGAGAAAGTGAGACTTTCTGAGATTGTCCGGGACAATCTAAACTATCGATAGTTATGACGTTTTTCGAAATTTCGGAGTTTTCGACCACTACGAAGGGTCCGATATAGTCTTTGTCGATTTTAGTTGCTTTTTTGTTATTAAGCAACAGTATGAGATCGTTTAGATCGTATTTTTGGTCTTTCGCTTTCTTATCGAAGTATCGTTTATGCGACTCGGACGCGTTTTTTAAGTTTTCGAAAACTTCGTTATATAGCGTTAGTTGCGCTTGCGTGAAGATATACTGATACGCATCGTAGTTTAGCGGTAACGTTAGACTTTTCGCGCAGTCGAAATCTATAGCGATTCTGGGTTCATACCCTCGCAAAAGTCGAAACGGAGAGAAGTGAGTAGCTGTGTGAGGAACAGCGTTATAGGCGAATGTTGCGAAAGGTAGATATCGTTCCCAATTATCGGGGTCTTCCGCAGTGAATTTTTTGAGTTGCGAAATCAACGTTTGATTGAATCTTTCTACCATTCCATTACATTGCGGGTGATACGCAGTGGTATTGATTTTCTGGACTTTTAGTAGTTTTGCGATGTCTTTCATCAAGTTTGAAGTGAATCCTGAACCCTGATCTGATAGAAGATGTTTCGGGCTGCCATGAACCAAAACTACGTTGTTTACGAAACTTTCAACTATTGTGGCTGCTTTTTGATCCGGAATCAAATGAGCGCTTACCCATTTAGTGAAGTAGTCTTGAAATACGATGACGTATGATCTTTTCTCACCCAGAGGAGATATGTTTACTATGTCGGTCGCGACGATTTCAAATGGATATTTTGGCTGTATCGGCATCAAAGGAGGAGGTTTCGGCAACTGAGAAGTTGTTTGTTGACATGTTTTACACGTTTTGATCCACTTTATTATCGATTCTTCCATTTTCGGCCACCAGAAATGCTGACGAATCATCGCTGTAGTGCGTCTATGACCTTGATGGCTCAAAATCTTTGCGCCGTGAAATTGATACAAAACACTTTCAATCAGAGTAGTTGGAACTACTATCGCGGAAGCTGTGTTAGCTTGTTTTGACGTTCGGTACACTATTTCGTTTTCGGTATGGAAGGCAGATGAAATCGTAGAGATTTGGTTTTGTTCCAGAACTTTTATCAACTTCGCGATGTACGGATCTTTTCTTTGAGCTTCTCTGATTTCTTCCGGCGTTTCTATAGTTATTAGCCGTTTCTCAGGCTGCTGGAAATCTTCTTCGAACTTCGGCACTCTTTCTTCTTTTTTCGTCATTGACCTTGTTATGGCCGCTACGACAGTCTTTTTTCCTTCGCGAAACGTCGGTCTGAATATTTCGTTTGTAACTTCTTCACTAGTCTTTGGCTTTACTTTAGCGCGAGGTTCATTTCTTGATAGAAAATCAGCACAAGCATTTTCTTTACCTTTTACATATTCAACACGATAGTCGTAGTCTTGTAGCTTTATTGCGAAGTTCTGAAGTCGCGAGTTTCGATGTTTTTCTTCTTTGATCCATTGCAAAGGTTTATGATCAGTTCTGACCGTTACTTTTTGACCATAGACATAGTGTCTGTACCAACGGAAAGCTTCTACGATTGCGAGACATTCGCGCTCAGTCGTACTGTAGCGGGTTTCTACGTCAGACAGAACTCTACTATTATACGCGATAACCCATTGATCAGTTTCGTTTTCTTGATACAAAATCGCACCGATAGCAGTTGTGCTAGCATCAGTTTGGATGATGAATTTCGATTTTTCGTCGTTATAAACAGGATATCGCAAAAAAGGAGTTGAGGTTAGAGATGTTTTAATCTCGTTAAACGCTGTACGATGTTCTTCGCTTATCTCATATTTCGCATTTTTTCGTAGTAGTTGATAGAGAGGTCGCGAGAGAGTGGCAAGATTCGGTATGAATCGTCTACACCATTGGACTAGGCCCAAAAAACTTTGAAGATCTTTGACCGTTTTTGGCATTTCATAGTTTACGATCGCGGAGACCTTTTCGGGATCAGGCGAGATTCCATTTTCGCTTAGCAAATGACCAAGAAATTTTACTTGTTTCGGTACGAAATCGCATTTATCAGGTCTTAGCGTTAGATTCGCGTCTCGGAGAGCATCAAAGATCAGTTGGATATGTGCTAGATGATCGTTATACGTTTGCGAAAAGACTATGATATCGTCGATATAGACCAAACAGATTTTCCAGATGTATGGATGCAGGATCCGTTCCATTAGTCTTTGAAATTCAGCGGGAGCATTTTTCAAACCAAAAGGTAGAACTTTGAAACGAAACAAGCCTTCTTGACTGACGAAAGTAGTTTTATCGCGTGAAGCGATGTCTAAAGGGATTTGCCAGTACCCTGCTTTCAAGTCTAGAGTTGAGAAAAATCTTGCATTGCCTAGAGCATCTAGATAGTCATCGATTCTTGGGATCGGAAACTTATCGCTAGGAGTAATTTCATTTATACCTCTATAGTCGACTACGGGTCTCCAACTTCCATCTTTTTTCGTTACCAGAAACATAGGTGCAGCCCACGGTGATCGCGAAGGTTCGATGAGGCCTTTTTCCAGCATTTCTTGGATTTTCTGACGAACCATTGGTCTTTGCTCAATCGGCGCACGATAGTAGTGTTTTGCGACTGGTTTTGCATCACCGGTGTCTATAGAGACCGTTAACTCGTGAGTGAGAGTAGGTTGATCTCCAGGGAGACTGAAAACATCGCGATACTGCTTGAAGACTTCGATAGCGATTTTTCTATCTTCATCGTCGATATTCGACTTTTCCATCATTTTTTCGAGAGCGAGTTGAAGTTTTTCTTCTTCGGACATAGTTGACTGGTCTTTAACCAACGTTGCTGGTTCATAGTCTTCTTCATGATCGCTTAGCGACGCGACGGTCATTTTCGATTCTTCGAGTTTGAATTTAACCTCAGCGATGAGCTGGTTAGGCTGCAGATGGATGCCGTTCGCACTATTATTGACGAATAATAGTGGACATTTGCCCTCAGTTATGTTGATTATCGCAAGTTCGATCGGATATTCGCAGTTTTCTTTTCCGAAGTTCACGGGTTGAACTATGACGCTTTTGAAGCTTTCGTTTGTGAAAGGGAAGACTTTCCCGTTTACCCAAGTCTGACAATTCAGTTCTACGTAGCATGACGAGATATTCAAAATCGGTAGCGATCTGTCGATTTTCACGATTTGCGTTTGACTTTGTCCCGTAGAAGTATTTGAAAATACTTCGTCATAGGGCGCTTTTTCGATCGGTTTCAAAACTAGGTTTAGTTCTTGTTGAACGTCTCCGATTCTGATGAAATTTTCGCGAAAGTTTATTACGGCTCGAAGGCTTGGATGCACTAGGAAATCGGTTCCTAGGAGGCATTGCTCTCCTGTAGTAGGTAGTATCCAGCATCGTACTAGATGCGTTCCGAAAGATGAACTGATTTTGAAGATTATCGGACCTCTGGCATCGACGATAGCACCGTCGGCTACTTTTATCTGCGCGGATGTTTCCAAAGTATCATAGTCAATCCCCAAAGAGCGTTGAGCTAGACATGAGGAAATGACTGAACATTGAGCACCGGTATCGATTAACGCTTTCGTTTTGGTTTTTCCGATTTCGGCATCGATATGAAAAGCACGAGTAGGAGCGTATAAGCTCAGCAGTTTGATGTCTTTTTGCGAACATTCTTCGATTCGACACACGCTAGATCTCGCGATCCACGGTTCAGTAGGTTTTTCGATTGTGAAATCAGTGATTCCGGGAGCGACGAAGAAGTTTGTAGCTTTAGAAGCTTCTGTCGGTTCAAGCATATTAGCTGTACTAGTCGTCGGTTTCATCGGAACGAAAGTTTTAGGTGAGTTGGACACCGTTTTGGTTTCTGATGGCAAAACTTGTTGCGAAGATTTCGGAGAAGTTAGCTGAGTCTGTATAGACTGTGAGTTATTCATCGGATAGTAGTAGTGCTTCTCGATTATCTTTTCTTGTCGGGATTCGGAATCGCAGAGAGAAATGTTTGCAACATCTCTCTGATAGTTTCGATTATCGCGATTGAAAAATCGGTTATTTCGGTCAAAATTTTGATTCTGATTGAGTGTGTAGTTACGCGTATTTTGTTGAAAACGAGGACGCCAATTATGGTTATTTTGCCATTGATGATTCGGTTGCTGTTGCCGAGGCTGAGAAGCCTGTGGTTTCAATTGATAGCATTCGGAGCTGTCGTGTTTACATTGACCATGATAGGTGCAATATTTTACCGGTCGTTCACGTGACTGATTTCGTTGGAAGTTTCGATTCTGAGAGAAATCCCGTATAGGAATGTTTTCTCTATTCCGAAAGTTCGGACTCGTCCCGCGATCGAATCGCGATCTTCGATTTTCGAAATTGTTAGCGTTTTGCGAATTTTCTCGGATTCCGAACTTTTCTAGGACTCGTTTTATGCTTTCTTCCAATTCTTTAGTCTTCATTAGAGTCGAATTTTCTTGAAACCTCACGCTATTTCGCTGTCTAGAGTCATCTCTGTTTCGGGATTGAGAGTTATCTCTGAAACGAGGTTTCGAATCATCTCTGAAACGCGACTGAGCTGGTTGCTCTTCCGACCGATTTTCGAGTGTATTAACCAGTATAGGTTGTTCTACTCTGACAGTCGACTGTTTATTCGCTCTTTGGATTTTCTGAACTTTCGCGACGGCTATAGCTAAGTCAGTGATCGTTTCTAGAGTACTCGCGTCAATCGAGACTCTGTAAATTTCCGGCATTTTCCAAAGAAAAGTTGTGATAACTTTTCTATGGCGATACTGAGCGCTTCTGTCATAGTACAGTAGATGTACGTAGGTACTGATTCGATTTAAGAAAGCTGACGGATCTTCGGTTTCAAAAGGAGCGATAGACTGGAGCTCGCATTGGAGCGTATCTTGGTCGCAATTCGGTGCATTCATACACATCAAAATCTGTTTCGCTTCATCGTAGGATCGGACATCTCGTATGGTGTTCAGGGCACCATCGCAAGTCAAGCGACGCAACGTGTGAAGTTTCACATACTCAGACGCATCAAGACCGAACTCGTTTTCGAGTGCAATGAAGAATTTCAAAACTTGTTGATTTCGGGTCGAATTATCTAGTTTTTGCGGCGCTATCTTTTTACAGATAGTCTTAATTCTCGTTTCGTCATCGGCGAAAGATCTATGCACCTGAGAAGGTGGGATAGACGGAAAATTTATCTGAGAGTTTAGCGCGTTTAGCGCGTTAGAGCGGTCAAACGTTTGAGTCGGGATGATCAGATCATCATCATCGTCGATTATACTACGAAAACTAAGTTGACTTTTTCGATCGCTAGTGACGTTTTTCGGTTTTGTCGATTTTAGAGACTGAGCGTAAGAGCTCGTAGGTCTCGCGATATTTTCGATTTCGGGAACATTCGGTTTCGATAGCTCTTCTTTCTGAGCTCGCATCGCTTCGATTTCGGTTTTAAACTCATCGAGAAGTTTTCGCTGTTGAGTCGCGATAGTTACGATTTCGCTTAACGCGTTAGTAGCGTCGCCACGAAAATTTATCATTTCCGCATCGCATTTTTGCATTACGTCGATATACGCGTCATTATCGAAGATTTTTCGAGGTTCGGTATCCTTCGGTTTCGGTTTTAGAAAGTTGAATTTTCGGTTTTCGACGATTTTCGGAGATAGAGATCGCGAGGTTTTTCGCGTTTTTAGCGGAGCGGACGTTTCTGGTAGATCGAAATTACGCTTATCTGCTTCGTAGAGAAGCGGTAGATTCGCGTTTTCGCAGTCGAAATTTTCGATTTCTAGATTATCGGGATTCGCTAGTTTCTTATAGAAACCTTTTTCGTAACCGAGCGCAGTAGAGCGACGCATGCGGTTTTCTTCCATTTTCCGGATTTTCGATTTTTCGCAAATTTCGGCGTTTCCTCAACCTTTAGACGAGCTGGTACGGTCACCAAATTATGTCGTGCGTGAGAAATAGAAGATGATAGACGACGGAATGCAGATGAGAAATTAGCTGTGTAGCTCGACGATTTATCGCGCGTTTTAGAAGAGACGTACGGAACGTAGAAGAGCGTGCGGAACGCTGTAGACGAAACACTCGGAGTGTTTTACGGAATTAACGCAACGATAGTCGAACGCAGGAGATTGACGGGCTCGTAGAGAGCGCTGTGTCAATTTTATCCAGGGATCTTCGCTCAGGTCGCCAAAGGTTTTCGGATGCCGAAACTCGCGCCGTATATTCTTAACCGCTTAGGAGTTTCACTCGCTCACTCAAACTATTTTCCAAATAGTTTGACTCAACTTAGAACAGACTTTTCACACAATTTACTAATGTACAAAGCCGCCACACACTTTTCAGACAAACACCAAAAAACACAACCGTTCGGCTACAGTACAACGCAAAAACTAACGAGAACACTTTCATAATTTCTTCACATTGTAGCCACGCCTCTTCGGTGGTCTCGTCACGATCTTTCCAAATCAAACTTGCCGATCTTTTTCGCAAACGACACGAGCTTTACAAATACGTCAAATTGCTCCACAACATTCATGAGAGTTTACAAATAAATTAAAGATTTTAAAATTTTTCAAGTAAAATTCTAGAAATTACGACTCTTGAACACTAAATTGGAATCTAATTCTTGAAATAAATGTTCGGAAAAATGATTTTCCAGCATCCTAGAATGTCAATATACCCAAAAAATTTTCCGGCGCTACGCGCCGGAAAGTACCATCTTTTTTGGGCTTTCACTTGTCATCAGAGAGGACTTGACCATTGATTTCTTGTGTAATTCAAGTCAATTATGCTCTTGGATAGTTTGCTACAAAACTTGTTCAACAACGCTTGTAGATTAGGCTTTTAAGTCGAATATTTCAATTTTTCTCCAATTTTAATGAATTAACTTCTCTAAAAACACACCGGAAGGCTTGAAAAAGCTCAAAAACAGTGCGATAAAGCGTCTGTGAGCATTTTTAAGCCAAAAAACGGATTTTAAGACGAAAAAAATTTTTTTCCACATGTGGAAAAAAAATTTGACCCCTTTCCACATTTGTGGAAAAAAGTTCGTGGAAAAAAAAACAGTGCGCCCGGCGCACCGGATTCCGATCAATTTTCAATTAATTTCTTGAGATTATTTCTCCAAAAAGTCGTCCAGCTTCTTCGAGTTATGGCTCGCTAGACGCAAAAAATCAACATATTTTGGATAATTTGTCGATTAATTTCTGTATTTTTTGGGCAAAAATCCATATTTTCGCGAGCATTTTCCCAAAATGTGATTTTCGAAAAAATTTCAATTTTGAAAACGTAGAATTTTTCACGACACATGGTTTGCATAACTTAATCGCATAAAAACTAATATTATTTGTTGTTTGAATAATACTTGCGTCGATTCCGGTGTCTAAATTGACTCGTATTATTCGCTGAAAATTCATGCAAAAATTTTCAAACATTAATCCGTAAAAAAATGATTTTCTAGCTTTAGAAGGTCAATAATTTTAATTTTACGATTTTCAATTAAAAAATTCATTAATTGTCGATTCTTTCAAATTTCTAGTCGAGCTAATTTAAAATTATTTAATTAATCTTGCCGCAATGAAACTACGTATAAAAATGATGTTTTTTGTCGAATTAAAACTTTTGGCGTTTTTTATTTCAATCAAACTTGATTTCAAACCTTCAAAAATAACATTTCAGTTTTTAAAACTTGATCTCAAAGTTTCGGGAAATAACGTCTCACTTTTTGAAACTTTGGGGTTAATGTTTCAAAAATTTGATTTTTGAAAAATTGATCTCATGACGTCATTTGAAACTTGATTAATTAATTTTTTAAAAATTATTTTTCAATATTTGAAACTTTGAGCTAATGTTTCAAAAATGTAATTTTAGGAAAATCGATCTAGAGTGACGTCATTTGAAACTTGATTTCAAAGTTTAAAGAATAATTTCTCACTGTGAGTTGCTAATGCTCCAGAAGTTTGATTTTTGGAAAGTTGATCTAGTGACGTCATTTGAAAGGAATTTTTTTTTTGAACCTTGGTTTTAAAGTTTCAGGAATAATTTCTCAATTTTTGAAATTTCGAGCTAATGTTTCAAAAATTAACCCAAAATTTTGGGGGTGCGGGTCCCAACTTTTCCAAAACTTTGGGGAGGGGAATCGGAAAAAACCCCAAAAAGTCCTGAAAATTTCGACAATTTTCCCAAAAAAGCCACTTTTTTCCACATTTTTCCCCTTTTTCCCGAGTTTGGGGCGGGGGACGGGGTTGGGTGTAAGTTTGACCAAGTAGGGGGTCAGGGTCATACCTGTAAGAGGTCGGACCAGTTTGGGGGGGGGGCGGGTAAATTCGAAATTTTGGGAGAATGTCGAAAAAAATCGAAATTTTTCGCAAAAAAAGCTAAAAAATATACATTTTTTTGCAAATTTTTTTCCAAACTGAGGAGGGGGTTGGCTATATGGTTGGCCAAGGTGGGGGGGGGGGTACCCCTCAACCCCCCCCCCAATTACAGGTATGTTTCGACAATAATTTTTCAATTTTTGAAACTTCAAGCTTTATGTTTCAAAATGTCGATTTTTTGACCATTTTGCCACTTTACAAAATTAATTTTCTTTCAGAATCACAAGAATTACAAATAAATATGGATGTTTTTATTCTAAAAATTATCCTTATCGCAATTATGTTTTTGACATCGACGTTTTTCGGGCTATTACCGATAAAAGTATGTTTGCAAATTGTTTCGATTTTATTTGTTTTTTTTCATTTTTTCATTATTTTTTTTGCGTATTTTTATTTTTGTTCCTTGTTCCTTTTTTCATTATTTATATTTCCCGATTTTTCTATTCACATTTTTCAGTTTACTTTTTAAAAGTCCTTTGTAGTATATAATATGTCCTTTTGTATATTTTCGCTTTTTGTTTTTATTTCTTTTGTTGAATTTTAACTTTATTTGTTGTTATACTTTTTTTAGGTTTTTTATTTCTCATTTTCGAATCTTCTTTGTTTGAAATGTTTTTTTAAATGTTTTGAAAGTTTTTTATATTTTTCGTTTTTTCTATTTTTTTGTTTTTATATATTTCTACTAGAATTTTGATTCTTTTCACGAATTTTTTATGATTTTTATTTTTTGCGTATGTTTTTTATTTTATTGTATTTTATTTTTTGTATATATATTTTTTTCATATGCAGTTTTTTTATATTTTCCTTTTATATATTTATATATATTTTTCTAAATTTTTTAAATTCCATCCTCCAAATCTTATATATATCCTTTCATTCCAATGTTTTCGGTATTTAATTCTATTTTTTAGTTTTTCTAATGTTTTTTCTCTTTTTATTATTGTGCTATATATTCAATTTTTTTCTGTTTTTATTTTGTATGTTTTTAGTTTTTTTTGTTGTTATTGTATCTTTTTGATTTTTATACTTTTTGTATTTTTAAACATACATAGCTTTGTATATTTTTGTGTTTTGTTTTTTTTTTGTATCCACTTTATGCTTTATATTTTTTGTTTTTTATTTTTGCGCTTTTCTGTTTTCATTTCTTATTTTATTCTGTTTTCATTGTTGTGTCTTTCTTTTTCTGCATTTTTTATTTTTTATTTCTTTTTTGTTTTTTTCTCCTTATTTGTATTTTTTTCGTTTTGTATTCTCATATCTCTTATGTTCTTGTATTTTTTCCCTTTTTTGTATTCATTTGTTTCTGTCACCTATTTTCAAGGTTGTATATATCTTTACCTTTTTTATGTTTTCTTTTTTTTGTATTTATGTTTTTTTTGTTTTTATTCCTTTTTTTTGTTTTTCTGCTTTTTACTCATTTTTTTATTTTTTTAAGGTTTATATTTTTTTAGCTTCTTCAATATTTGCGGAAGCGGGCCGCCGGTATCATGCAACATAAGTGGCCTTCGTTGGTGCTTTGTTTGCTGAGTTGTTTCACCGGTGGCGTATTTTTAGGCACTTGTTTCCTGCATTTGATGCCCGATGTTGCGTGAGTTTTACAAATTTTACAAAAAAAAATTCAACATTTTTCAATTTTTTTACAAATTTTACAGAATAATTAGAAATTTTACAAAAAAAAATTCGAAAATTTTACAAGAAAATCACAAATTTCACGGAAAAGTTTTACAGATTTTACAAGAAAATTACAAATTTCACAGAAAACTTTTACAAAATTTACAAGAAATTACAAATTTAACAGAAGTTTATATATTACTTGAAAATTTTTATTTTTCCATAAATTCTACGGAAATTTTTTTTCGAATTCTACCGGAAAATTACAAATTTTACGAGAAAATTGTTACAAATTTTTTTAACAATTTCTGCTAATTTTCCTACAAGTTTTACGAAAATATTTTCACACATTTTAAAAAAATTTTACGAATTTCAGAGAAAATTTAATTTTTGAAAAATCGTGTTACATGTTTTGCTAAAAATTACGAATTTCACTAATCCTTTTAAAAATCTCCCAAAAATTTTTCTACAAATTTTACAAAATCTTTTGCAAATTGAAAAAAAATTACAAATTTCACAACATTTTCTAAAAATTCTTCGAAATTTTTACAGAATCTTCCAGAAATTCTACAAAAAACTGTTACAAATTTTACGAACTTCTTAATATTACAAAAAAAAAATTACAAATTTCAGGAAGATGTTCACAAAATTTAGAAAACTCACAAATTCCACAAAAAAAACTTTACAGATTTAAAAAAAAATTTACAAATTTTCCAAAATTTTTTCAAGATTTTACAAAAATTGCGTTACAAATTATGCAAAAAAAATTTTTACACATTTTACAAAAAAAATTATACAATTTTGCAAAATTTTAAAGGAATTTTTTCAAAATTTCAAACAAATTTCACGAAATTTTTCAAAAATACTACAAAAACTTCACTAATTTTACCAAAAAAAATTTATAAACTTGGCAAAAAAATCAAAAATTCTACAAAAACTTAAAATTTAAGAAAAGAATTTATGAATTTTTTAAAAAAATATTACAAATTCTACAAAAGATTTTTACAAATTCTACAAAAAATTTTTACACATTTTAGAAAAGTTTTTTCCCAAATTTACAAAAAAATTTTTTTCACAAATTTACCAATCATTTTAGAAAATGTACAAAAAATAAGAAAATATTTATAAATTTTCAAAAAAAAAAATTCACGAATTTTACAACAACAAAAAATTTACACAATTTTTTGGAATTTAAATTTACGAAATTTTTTTTTTTCAGGGCCGGCTTGGCCAAAGTTCGCCGACAATTCGATTGGGACGTGCATTACCCGGTGGCGGAAATGATCTCCTGCGTCGGATTTTTTTTGGTCTTTTTCGTCGAAGAATTGGTCCTTTTGTGCTTCAACGGCCGCAACGGCCACCACCACGGTCACGGTCACAACCACGAAATTTTCAACAACGATAGTTTGGATAGACGGTAGATTCGAGGAAAAATTTTTTTTATTACTTTTTTTTATACTTATTTTTTTATTTTTTATTTTTGTTTATTATTTTTTAGTTATACTTTTTTACTTTTTATTTTAATTTTCTGATTTTTTCCCGTTTTTAAATCATATTTTCGTTTGTTTTGTTTCTGTTTTCTTACTTTTTTCTCTTGTTCTTTTTGTTTGTTTTTTGCATGTTTTTTGTTTTGTTTGTTTTTTATCTTGTTTGTTTTTTGTTTTGTTTGTTTTTTCTTTCGTTTGTTTTTGTTTTGTTGTTTTTTGCTTATGTTTGTTTTCGTTTTGCTTGCGTTTCCTTTTTTTGTTGTTGTTGTTCTTTTCTATGTTTGTTTTTTCTTTCCTTTGCTTTGCTTTTTGTTTTTGGTGTCTGTTTTTTCTTCTTTTTTTTGTAGTGCGGATAGACAGTCGATTTTTTCGATTTCTTATCGACTTTTCCTTTTTTTTATTCATTGTTTTTCTAATTCTTATCTTAATCTCCCGATTTTATCTGTTCTTTAATCATAATTATATTTTGTTTTGTTTTTGTTTTCTTTCTTTCTTTTGATTTTTCTGTTTATATTTTCGCTCCGTTTGTTTCCTGCATTTTTTCTTTGTTTTGTTTGTTTTTTTTGTTTTTGTTTTTGTTTTGTTTGTTTTTTTTTGTTTCGTTTGTTTTTGTTTTGTTTGTTGTTTCGTTATGTTTGTTGTTTTGTTAGTTATTTGTTTTATTTGTTTCGTTTGTTATTCGCTTTGTTTATTTCTTATTTTGTTTATTTTTGTTGTGTTTGTTTTTTGTTTTGTTCGTTTTTGTATTCTTTGTTCTTTGCTTTGTTTGTTTTTTACTTTGATTTTGCTTTGTTTGTTTTTTACTTTGTTTTTGCTTTATTTGTTATTTTCATTGTTTCTTGCTTGTTTTGTTTGTTTTTTAATTTTTTTTGTTTTTTTGTTTTGTTTGTTTTCTGCTTTGATTGCTCTTGTTTTGTTTCGTTTTTTTCTTTTTGTTTTTGTTGTGTTGATTTTTTGTTTTGTTCGTCTTTGTTTTCTTTGTTCTCTGCTTTGTTTGTTTTTTGTTTTGTTCGTTTTTGTATTCTTTGTTCTTTGCTTTGTTTGTTTTTTACTTTGATTTTGCTTTGTTTGTTTTTTTTGGTTAGGTTTTTTGCTCTGTTAGTTTTTTGTTGTTTTTCCTGTTGTTTTGTTTGTTTTCGTACTGATTGTTTTATTTGTTATTTGCTCTGATTTTTTAGTTTGTTTTTGCTTTCTTTATTATTTTCATTGTTTCTTTCTTGTTTTGTTGGTTTCTTGTTTTGTTTGTTTTTTAATTTTTTTTTTGTTTTTTTGTTTTGTTTGTTTTTTGCTTTGATTGCTCTTGTTTTGTTTCGGCTTTCCTTCTTGTTTTTGTTGTGTTGGTTTTTTGTTTTGTTCGTCTTTGTTTTCTTTGTTCTCTGCTTTGTTTGTTTTTTGTTATGTTTGTTTTGTGTTTTTTTTCTGTTTTATTTGTTTTTGTTCTGTTTGTTTTATTTGTTATTTGCTCAGATTTTTTTTTGTTTTGTTCCTTTTTGGTTTTTTTGCTTATGTTTTGTTCCGCATTATTGGGTTTGTATGTTCTTCCTTTGTTTGTGTTTTTTTTTGTTTTGTTCTTGTTCTTTTTTTATTGCCTTGTTTTTTGTTTTTTCTTGTTTTCTTTGGTTTTGTTCCTGTGTTGTTTCTATTGCAATTTTTTCGCTTTTTGCATTTATTTTCTCCGATCTGTTTTACTTTTCATTTTATACTTTCTATTTATTTGTTTTGTTGTGTTTCTTTTTGTTTGCTATAGTTTTGTTTTCTTTGTTTTTTAGTTTTTTTTTGTTTTTTTTTCTTGTTTTCCCTGATTGGCTCTTATTATGTGTTTTTTTCATTTTGTTTTTCTTGTCGTTGGTTTTTTCACTGTTTTTTTGTTGCTTGCTATTTGTTTTTGTTTTCTTTATTTTTGCTGTCTTTGTGTTTATTCAGTTTTTTTTGGTTTTTATGGCTTTCGAAGTTTCTCTTTCATGTTTTCTGTTTTATTCTTTCTTTTTGCATTTCCGATTTTATTTTCTTTTCATTTTTATCAGTTTTTTCATGTTTTCATTTTCTTGGTTTTTTTTGTCATTTTAACGTTTTTATAAAATTTTTTTTGTATTTCATTATTCTTGTTTCGCTTTTTGTTTTTTCTTCATTTTTTTCGAGTGGTACTAATGTTTTCATCACTGTTTTTGCTTTTCTGTTTTTTTTGTATGTTTTGATTCTACCTTTTATTTCTTGTAATTCTTTTGTTTACATTATATTTTTTGTCTTTTTATGTTTTTATCTAAAATTTAGTATTTAATTTTTATTTTTAATTTCAGTTGTTTTTTTTTGTTTTTTTATTTCTATTTTTTATTTGTTTTTATTTTTGTTATATTTCTCTATATTTTTCATTTTTTCAGCGATTCCGATGATACTCACGTTTGCGTCACCGACTGCCACCATCATCACGATCACAACCCCAATAATCACAATATTCACAAAAACGGTGAAAATAAAATACTGGTGAAGAAAAAAATGCTAAAAAACGATTCCGGTTCTTGCCCTGTCGAGTAAGAAATGTAAATTTTTCGGTTTATTTGCATGATTTTCTTTTTTTTTATTTTTTATGTTTTTCTTTTTTTTTGTTTTTTTTGTTTTTCTTTTTTTTGTTTTTTTTTGTTTTTTTATTCTGTCCTATATCGCATGTTTTTTGTCTTTTCTTTCCTTTTTTTTTTGCGGCGGTGGCGGTAATGAGAAAATGGCCGTGTTCAAAAATTACGGTAGTTTTTCGTCCATATTGGAGAATGGTGCAATAATTGATCAGGATGAGTAATTATGATTGCTTGGCTTGGCTTGCTATATATTAGTGGTTGAAATTTGCGCATTTTTGTAATGTTACACTGGAATTAGGATTTTTTTACACTAAAATTTGCATAAATTTACAGTAAAATTTGCACAAATTTTTTTCGCCAAAATTTACACTGAAATTTCCATAAATTTACAGTAAAACTTGGATGAAATTTTTGAACCTTTACATCAAAATTTGCATAACTTTACACTAAAATTTGCATAAATTTACAAAAAAAATTGCACAAATTTTTTTCTCCAAAATTTACACTGAAATTTCCATAAATTTACAGTAAAACTTGGATGAAATTTTTGAACCTTTACATCAAAATTTGCATAACTTTACACTAAAATTTACATAAATTTGCACTAGAATTCGCGTAAATTCACACTAAAATTTGCATGAATTTACAGTAAAATTTGCACAATTTTTTTTCGCCAAAATTTACACTGAAATTTCCATAAATTTACAGTAAAACTTGGATGAAATTTTTAAACCTTTACATCAAAATTTGCATAACTTTACACTAAAATTTACATAAATTTCCACTAGAATTCGCGTAAATTCACACTAAAATTTGCATGAATTTACAAAAAAATTTGCACAAATTTTTTTCTCCAAAATTTACACTGAAATTTCCATAAATTTACAGTAAAACTTGGATGAAATTTTTAAACCTTTACATCAAAATTTGCATAACTTTACACTAAAATTTACATAAATTTGCACTAGAATTCGCGTAAATTCACACTAAAATTTGCATGAATTTACAGTAAAATTTGCACAAATTTTTTTCTCCAAAATTTACACTGAAATTTCCATAAATTTACAGTAAAACTTGGATGAAATTTTTGAACCTTTACATCAAAATTTGCATAACTTTACACTAAAATTTACATAAATTTGCACTAGAATTCGCGTAAATTCACACTAAAATTTGCGTAATTCGCACAAATTTACACTAAAATTTGCCTAATTCGCACAAATTTACACCAAAATTTGCATAAATTTACAATAAAGTTTCTTCATCTTTACAATAAAATTTGCATAATTTTACACCAAAATTTGCGCAAATTTACATTAAGATTAGCATAAATTTACACTTGAACTTCCAAAAATGTACAGTAAAATTGGCGTAAATTCAGAATTAGATTTGCATTAGTTTACACTGAAATTCGAGTAAGTTTACACCAAAATTTGCATAATTCGCACAAATTTACACTAAAATTTGCGTAATTCGCACAAATTTACACTAAAATTTGCGTAATTCGCACAAATTTACACTAAAATTTGCATAATTCGCACAAATTTACACCAAAATTTGCATAAATTTACAATAAAGTTTCTTCATCTTTACAATAAAATTTGCATAATTTTACACCAAAATTTGCGCAAATTTAGATTAAGATAGCACAAATTTACACTTGAACTTCCAAAAATGTACAGTAAAATTGGCGTAAATTCAGAATTAGATTTGCATTAGTTTACACTGAAATTCGAGTAAGTTTACACCAAAATTTGCATAATTCGCACAAATTTACACTAAAATTTGCATAATTCGCACAAATTTACACCAAAATTTGCATAAATTTACAATAGAGTTTCTTCATCTTTAAAATAAAATTTGCATAATTTTACACCAAAATTTGCGCAAATTCACATTAAGATTAGGACAAATTTACACTTGAACTTCCAAAAATTTACAGTAAAATTGGCGTAAATTCAGAGTTAGATTTGCATTAGTTTACACTGAAATTCGAGTAGGTTTACACCTAAATTTGCTCAAGTTCACACTTAAATTTGTGTAAATTTACAGTAAATTTTGCACAAATTCACACTAAGATATATGCATAAATTGACAACATGGTTTTCATAAGTTTACACTAAAACTTGCTTTAATTTACGCCGAAATTTGCATAAATTTACACGAAAATTCCGATAAATTCCCACTAAAGTTTGCACAAATTACATAAATATCCACAGAAGTTTGCATTTATTCACAATAAAATTTGCATAACTATATATACACTGAAATTTGCATAAATTTACACTAGGATTTACATGAATTCACACTGAAATCTGCATAAATTTACACTAAAATTTTCATAGATTTAGGCTAAAATTTGCATGAATTTACACTAAAATTTGCATGAATTTACACTACATTTTGCATAAATTTAAATAAAATCTGCATAAATTTACACCAAGGTTTCCATAAATTTGCATGAATTCACACTAAAATTTGCATAGTTTTCCGCTAAAGATTGCCTAAATTTACAATAAATTTGCAGAGATTTACACTGAAATTTGCATAAACTTTACTAAAATCTGCATAGATTCACACCTAAATTCCCATAAATTTGCATAAATATACAGTCAAATTTGCATCAATTTACACTAGAATTCGCAGAAATTCATACCGAAATTTGCATAAATTTACACTAAAGATTGCCTAAATTTACAATAAATTTGCAAAGATTTACACTGAAATTTGCGTAAGCCTTACTAAAATTTCCATAGATTTACACTTTTACACTAGAGCTTGCATGAATTTGGTATAAAATTTGTATAAATTCACTTGGAATTTGCATAAAATTCTTATAACCTTCACAATAAAATTTGCTCAAATTTACACTATAATTTGCATAGGTTTACACCAAAAATTTTCATAAATTTACACCAAAATTCACATAAGTCTACACTCAAATTTGCATTAATTTAGACTCAAATTTTCTGAGATTTGCATAATTGTTCAAATTCACACAAAAATTTGCATAAATTTACACTAGAGATTGCCTAAATTTACAATAAATTTGCAAAGACTTACACTGAAATTTGCGTAAACCTTACTAAAATTTGCATAGATTTACACATTTACACTAGAGCTTGCATAAATTTGCTATAAAATTTGTATAAATTCACTTGGAATTTGTATGAAATTCTTTTAACCTTCACAATAAAATTTGCTCAAATTTACACTATAATTTGCATAAGTTTACACCAAAAATTTTCATAAATTTACATAGGTCTACACTCAAATTTGCATTAATTTACCCTCAAATTTCCTGAGATCTGCATAATTTGTTCAAATTTACACTAAAATTCGCATAAATTTACCCTTGAATTTCCATAAATTTACACTAAAATTGGCGTAAATTCAGACTCTGATTTGCATTAGTTTACACTGAAATTTGCGTTAATTTACACCAAAATTTGCACAAATTCACATTAAAATTTGTGCAAATTTACACTAAATGTTGCATAAATTTACAACAAAGTTTCACAGGTTTACCCTAAAACTTGCGTTAATTTACACTAAAATTCCGATAAATTTAGACTAAAGTTTCCATTAGTTTGCATAAATATATACAGAAGTTCGGATAAATTTACAATAAAATTGGCATAATTATACACTAAAACTTGCATAGATTTACACTAAGATTTGCATAAATTCACATTGAAATCTGCATAATATTACACAAAATTGACTAAAATTTGCATAAATTTACCCTAAAATTCCGATTAATTTACACTAAAGCCTCCATAAATTTGCATAAATATACACAGAAGTTCGCATAAATTTAAACTAAAATTTGCACAAAATTGACTAAAATTTGCTTAAATTTACACTAAAATTTGTAGAAAAATAAAATTTGCAGAAATTTACACTAAAATTTGCAGAAATTTTCACTAAAATTCGTAGAAAAATTTTATCCTTCACTCTAAAACTTGCAGAAATTTACACTGAAATTTGTAGAAGAACAAAATTTGCAGTAATTCACACTAAAATTTGCAGAAATTTACACTAAAATTTGTAGAAGAATAAAATTTGCAGAAATTCACACTAAAATTTGTAGAAAATATTTAACCTTTACACTAAAATTTGCAGAAATTTACACTAAAATTTGTAGAAAAATTTTAACCTTTACTCTAAAATTTGCAGAAATTTACACTAAAATTTGTAGAAAAATTTTAATTTTTACAATAAAATTTGCTCAAATTTACACTAAAACTCACATAAATTTAAACTTGAATTCACATTAATTTACACCCAAAATTGCATAAATCCGCACTTAAATTTGCATAAATTCACACTAAAATTTGTAGAAAAATAAAATTTGCAGAAATTTACACTAAAATTTGTAGAAAAAATTTTAATTTTTACAATAAAATTTGCTCAAATTTACACTAAAACTCACATAAATTTAAATTTGAATTCACATTAGTTTACAACTAAATTTGCATAAATTTACACTTGAGTTTGCTTAAATTGGCACTAAAATCGTCATAAATTTACACTAAGTTTTCCAGAAATTCATGATAAAATTTGCATAAAATTTACACTAAAATTTGTAGAAAAATTTCAACCTTTATAATAAAATCTGCAGAAATTTACACTAAAATTTGTAGAAAAATTTTAACCTTTACAATAAAATTTGCAGAAATTTACACTAAAATTTGTTGAAAAATTTCAACCTTTACAATAAAATTTGCAGAAATTTACACTAAAACTTGCATAAATTTAAACTTGAATTCACATTAATTTACACCCAAAATTGCATAAATCCGCACTTAAATTTGCATAAATTCACACTAAAATTTGTAGAAAAATAAAATTTGCAGAAATTTACACTAAAATTTGCAGAAATTTTCACTAAAATTTGTAGAAAAATTTTAACCTTTACAATAAAATTTGCAGAAATTTACACTAAAATTTGTTGAAGAATAAAATTTGCAGAAATTCACACTAAAATTTGCAGAAATTTACACTAAAATTTGTAGAAAAATTTTAAACCTTTACTCTAAAATTTGCAGAAATTTACACTAAAATTTGTAGAAAAATTTTAATTTTTACAATAAAATTTGCAGAAATTTACACTAAAATTTGTAGAAAAAATTTAACCTTTACAATAAAATTTGCAGAAATGTACAAAAACTTGCATAAATTTAAACTTGAATTCACATTAATTTACACCCAAAATTGCATAAATCCGCACTTAAATTTGCAGAAATTTACACTAAATTTGTAGAAGAATAAAATTTGCAGAAATTCACACTAAAATTTGCAGAAATTCACACTAAAATTTGCAGAAATTTACACTAAAATTTGTAGAAAAATTTTAATTTTTACAATAAAATTTGCTCAAATTTACACTAAAACTCACATAAATTTAAACTTGAATTCACATTAATTTACACCCAAAATTGCATAAATCCGCACTTAAATTTGCAGAAATTCACACTAAAATTTGTAGAAAAATAAAATTTGCAGAAATTTACACTAAAATTTGTAGAAAAATTTTAATTTTTACAATAAAATTTGCTCAAATTTACACTAAAACTCACATAAATTTAAATTTGAATTCACATTAGTTTACAACTAAATTTGCATAAATTTACACTTGAGTTTGCTTAAATTGGCACTAAAATCGTCATAAATTTACACTAAGTTTTCCAGAAATTCATGATAAAATTTGCATAAATTTACACTAAAATTTGTAGAAAAATTTCAACCTTTATAATAAAATCTGCAGAAATTTACACTAAAATTTGTAGAAAAATTTTAACCTTTACAATAAAATTTGCAGAAATTTACACTAAAATTTGTTGAAAAATTTCAACCTTTACAATAAAATTTGCAGAAATTTACACTAAAACTTGCATAAATTTAAATTTGGATTCACATTAATTTACACCCAAAATTGCATAAATCCGCACTTAAATTTGCATAAATTCACACTAAAATTTGTAGAATTTGCAGAAATTTACACTAAAATTTGCAGAAATTTTCACTAAAATTTGTAGAAAAATTTTAACCTTTACAATAAAATTTGCAGAAATTTACACTAAAATTTGTTGAAGAATAAAATTTGCAGAAATTCACACTAAAATTTGCAGAAATTTACACTAAAATTTGTAGAAAAATTTTAACCTTTACTCTAAAATTTGCAGAAATTTACACTAAAATTTGTAGAAAAATTTTAATTTTTACAATAAAATTTGCAGAAATTTACACTAAAATTTGTAGAAAAATTTTAACCTTTACAATAAAATTTGCAGAAATGTACAAAAACTTGCATAAATTTAAACTTGAATTCACATTAATTTACACCCAAAATTGCATAAATCCGCACTTAAATTTGCAGAAATTTTACACTAAAATTTGTAGAAGAATAAAATTTGCAGAAATTCACACTAAAATTTGCAGAAATTCACACTAAAATTTGCAGAAATTTACACTAAAATTGACATGAATTTACACCAAGTTTTCCAAAAATTCATACTAAAATTTGCATAGATTTGCACTAAAATTTGATACAAAGAACATAGGGGTGCCAAATTTGGGTATACAGCTCCATGAGGTTGGCAGGGTGCCCCCAAATCCCTAAATTGCAGGTACGCTTTCAATGACCCCTCCCACTTGCACCACAGGCTTTTGCAGTCCTAGCTTCTTTGCTATTGCATCCCATGGCCCCACCCCCGCCCTTGAATCCAAAATGCACTTTTTCTTCGCACGCAGGACGTGCAATGGTATAGAAATGGTGCCGGGCGGCAAAGCCGAGCCGGAATGTTGCGAGGGTCCATGCGAAGGCCGCGACGAAGACCCGCCCATTTTGATGGAGTATCGTCCCCATGCCCACAGCCATGGCGTACGATCCGTTACATTAGTTCTGGCTTTGTCTTTCCATTCGATTATCGAAGGTAAATTATTTAATTTTCTGATGAGACCTGGATGCACGAGGTCATGACCCATGTACAAATTATGGTGCTGTATGATGAATTTTTGCAAGTTCGAAAAATGATCGCCCTAGTTAAAATTAGCATCTTGAAATCTACAAAATGATATGTTGGTCGATTGGGGAGAAGCATGAAATTTTTTTGTATATGTTATAGCATAGCACACATGATAAAAATGGCAAATAATGTTTAAACTGCCATAACTTTGTCAAAAATGGGTGTATAACAATTTGGAAAAGTTTATCGATTACATCTCGCAGGGATCTATCATCTTTTTCATACTTTTTCTCACTCCTAGGTTTGGCCATGGGCGTTCAAGGCAATTCGGATGCCGCTATGAAGCTTTTCTTGACCATTATTGTACATAAATGTATCGTTTTGTTCAGTACGGGCGTACAATTGGCGCGTACTCACGCCCATAATTTGGGTGTCGTATTCGTGGGCATTCTACTTTTGTCCTCAATGTCACCGCTGGGATCTATTCTAGGTGAGTTGAGTTGATTGTCAGGTTCTACTCCATGTCTACAGTAAGCTATTTTCGCTCTTCTTTCCAACACTCAATTTTGTGTTACAATTTTTCTTTCCATCTCATTCTAGGAGTGGTCGTCGAACAGTCTTCTTTACACACAAAATGGAAAGATGCGACAGTCATGGTTTTGGAAGGTTTGTCGGTGGGCACGTTCCTTTATGTCACATTTTTCGAAGTTTTAGTCCACGAACGCGACAATGAACACAACAATTTGCTCAAATTGATGGCCACATTTATCGGTTTCGCATTCATCGGCGGTTTGTCAGCTTTAGGCCACGCTCACAATGATGATGATGACCACAGCCACGATGGTCAGGGGACAAATGCCAGCGGTGTATTGGGCAATGTTTCGTCGAGATTTTCGCTCTAAAATTGCGGGTAGAAAATGGTAGTACATGTTAAGCTTTTTCTTTGAGTTTTTCCACACTAGAATGTGCACTTTACTGTATGTATCCAAGACTTGCAGGTTGAAAAATCTATATGTTGTACTGTAATTTAAGAAACACAACGATTTTTTCTCCTATTTTGTATGTTTTCGTGCGGAATATCGTTTGAATTGTCAAAAATATGGCTAAAAAAGTAAACATGAAGTCATGCTTTACAACATTGTTATGTTTAGATTTCTGCTTAGGTCCAAATATGCTAGCAATATAACTAAAGCGACTATTGGATTGTACATACTGATTACTGTAGATCACTCAATAGAGTTTACTATAAGCCAACATGTTAGGCTACTGTGCGGTCAAAAAGATGCAACAGTTCTGACCACAGGCTAACAACAACAACAACCGCGAAACTCTCCCAGACGTTTCACCAGATACTCGCCAGAACTTTCACCAAACCTCACGCAGAACACCTTGGCACGTACCTCAGGAGATCCTACCCAAGTCTCCAATCCTGACCTTATAAACTCCAACCCCTACGCTCACAAAACAATACACTTACAGGTTCAAGTTGTATTGGGTGACGAGTGGCGACGCCAAATAAATAATAATAAACAAAATATTATAAAAAAGGCGATGGCGGCCTCGCTCCATAAAACGAATCTTTTTAACACTAATAAAAAGACACAAAAAACGCGAAACAGTGGCAGCATAATTCTACGCAAATCATCATTCTTTTCTCACCACTTTTCGCTGCATCCAACCGCCTGTGCACCGACGCGGGAAGCTGAACACATGCACCTGGAGCCACCCCAACAAACAGTACAGTGGTACAGTTATCCAGCAAAGTAAACACAATCTCCAGGGGCAACTTTTTCAAATGCTATTTTTCTGGCGAGACTTGGAAGCAAGTACTCCGCACTCTAACAATCAGGCTCTATGTTCCTTGGCCAATTATACTAATGATGGATCAAACTTCAGTTATAATCAGACTACCCCATAGGGACGGGTATGGGGGGTATAACCCCCTCCTAACGTCCTAAAAATTGATCACTGGTAGCCTAATTCTCACACAAAATCACATGTTAAGTTGACATTTAGCTATACTACCTGAGAAAATTTTCAACTTTGCCCCTACTTTAAAATTCTGACCTTTGGCGCCTCTGATTATAATCTGCAATAAAATTTTCGGAGTGAGCTCTTCAGCTGATTAGTTCAATCAGTGATTGAAACTAGGGATGTCCAGGTGCAACAGTTTTTGCTGATGCCTGAGCATCTGTGTGAGAGTGTGGATAACAAGAAAATTCTCATAATAAGCTTCAACATAAAACATTCTTCAAAGCATTCAATAAATTCGAAATATAGATGAAATGAAACAACTGATTGATATTGCTTTATCATGCGGTCCATCTCGCTATGGTATTGCAAGTAAATTCCTTGAATATCCATGATCTCTGGTGGTTGTGGGAATGGCGAGTATTGCGGGTACGCCATCCAACTATTGATCAAACTGACAGTAGTGTTGTTAGCCTGGAGAAGGCAGGACGGATTATCCAGCCTGCAGGCTTTGCACAAAAATAGCGCAAAGTGGATGGCTTGCACGGCACTTCTTGTCAACTTGATCGGGCTAGGATAGCGGCATGACAAAACTTGGTGTATGCGGCTGTCAAAGTGGCGGTCGGCTGTCGTGTAGCAACTGGCCACAACTTGATGATATCAATTTCGAGGTGAAACATCCACCTTAGTCAGAAAGAAGGACGAGCAGGCTACCCTGCGTAAGGACAACATTGTTCACAAATGTTGACCCCTTTTGATCAGGGATGGAATGCGTGGAAACCCATTTGGTGAAATAGTCTTGGAAAACAATAACATGTTGGCGTTTTTCACCTAATGGCCATATGTTCACAATATCGGTGGTGACAATTTCGAAAGGGTGCGTCAGCTGTATCAACAACAGTGGTGGAGGTCGCTGCATTCGCAGTGACATCAACTGACAAATCTTGCATGACTTGGTGGAGGGCTTCTTCCATACGGGGCCACCAAAAATGAGCTTTGATGGCTGTGGGCAGGTGACTTGATCCTTGGTGATTCAAAATTTTTGCACCATGGAATTGGTGAAGCGTTTGATCGACCATAGACATGGGAATGACTAACTGTCAGTGGTCTTTGATCTGGAAATAAAAAAAACCACCTTCCATAAAGAAAACTGGAGGATGTTTCATGGCATTGCTTATTTGGAGGGAGGCCATGATTTTGGTGACCGCTTGTGCTTGTTTGACTTCCGCGGTTGAGGCCATGGTTATTCCTCCAACCCGAGGCAGCCCATAGTCGGGGGCCAATGGCATCTGATCGGACAGTGTGGGTTGACTGATGGGGATCTTTGTCATTGCAGGGGTGACAGCGTTGACATCCCCGTCGATTTTGGTGGGCAGTGGGACTGCTACTGGGAGTATATTGTTTACTGTCAGGTGGGCATCAGATAATGCACCAACAGGGCAGAAATTGGTACAGAAAACCTCAGCAGCCAGGTCATAGATGAGTGGAATCCCTGGTATCTCGCATTGTCTTTACCTTTGATGTATTCAACTTTGTAGTCGTAATCTTGAAGGTTGGTGGTGAAGTGCTGTAGTCAGGAGTTGTGGTGCTTTTCATCTTTGAGCCATTTGAGCAGTTTGTGATCAGTACAAATGATAACCTTTTGGCCATAGATGTAGTGACGGTACATCCAAAAACCATAGACAATGGCGAGGCATTCACGTTCCATTGTACTGTATCGCCTCTCTGCGTTGGTGAGCAGGGGGCTGTTATAGGCGATAACCCATTGGTCGTTGCTGTTTTCTTGGTACAAATTGCTCTGATGGCCGTCGTACTGGCATCGGTTTGTATGACAAATTGAGCTTTACCATTCTACATCAGGTATTGAACGAAAGCGGAGGAGGTTAAAGCTGTCTTGATACCTTCAAAGGCGGCTTTGTGTTCTTCTGTGAGGATGTTTTGGGCATCTTTTCGTAAGAGTCCATACAATGGGGGGGGGACAGGGTCACCAATTTTGGGATAAATGGCTTGCAATATTGGACTAAACCTAAAAAACTATGCATACCTTTTTTGGTTGGCGGGAACTTGTACTCAGCAATGACTTTGACTTTGTCCGAATCGGCAGCGATTCCCTCGGCATTAAGGAGATGTCCCAAAAATTTGACTTGTGGTGGCAAGAACTCACATTTATGGGGCCGAAGCATAAGATTGGCTGCGCGGAGGGCGTCAAAAATAATTTGCAAGTGTTCTAAGTGTTCTTCAAACAAATTCGAGAAAACGATAATATCGTCAATATAAACGAGGCAAATTTTCCAAATATGTGGGTGGAGATTTCTTTCCATTAGGCTTTGGAGTTCTGCAGGTGCGTTTTTCAAACCAAACAGCCAAACTTTGAACCGAAACAAACCATCTTGGCAGATGAAGGTTGTTTTATGGCCTGAGTCATTGTCGAGAGGTACCTGCCCATACCCAGCTTTAAGATTGAGCATGGTGAAAAATTTTGCTTTGCTCATGACATCCAAATAATCATCAATGCACGGGAATGAGAATTTGTCGCTGGGCATAACGTCATTAATGTCGTGGTAGTCCATGAGGGGTGCCATGAACCTTCTTTATTTGTTACAAGGAATAGGTGTGCCGCCCCGAGTGAGTGGGATTGTTAGATAAAATCATTGTGGAGCATTTTTTGGATATGGAGGTGGACAATAGGTCTTTGTTCCATCGCAGCACAGTAATTGGGGGGATACTGGCTCCACGGTGCCAGTGTTGATGCTGACTGTCAATTCCTTTGTGAATGTTGGTTTGTCACTGGGGAAGCTGAAAACATCGCGGTTTTGGTGTAGCATGGGAAGGGCCTTTGTTTTTTGAGTGGTGGTGACGTAGGTACTGGCAGTCATTCTGTTCAAGGCAAAATCGAATTTTTGTTGGTCAGTGTGGCATGGAAGCGAGTTGTCAAGGGAGGGGGGTTCATGGTCAGTTGAATCACAATCTGGGGGGGGGTGGTTGCTACTTGACAATCGGTACAAATTTCAGAGCGTCCTAGCATGTGTTTTGCCACTGTGATGAGTTGGTTAGGGCTGAGCTTGATGCTGTTGGGCGTGCTGTTGACAAGTAGCAGAGGGCATTTACCATTGGTGACCTTAACGATTGGGGTTTTGATTGGGAATTCTGCGGTGATGCTAATGGTGGTCAATGGTTGGACAATTACATAGGGGATGGTAGGAGTAGTTGGAGGGAAAACTGTGCAGGTCAACCATTGCTGGCAATGAGGCGAAATGGAAACAGATTTCTGAGGGACGAGAAAAATAGGTTTTGCAAGCTCCGTAAACTCCAGCCGCCATGATGGATGTATGTGTGGACTAGGATGCATTTGTCGTACCACTTGTTCAGCTTGGATTTCTTCAGTTTGGCTGAAAGTATTCGATTTATCATCATAAAAACACACTCTCTTCATTTTGGGGATTTCTTGGAGAATATTGTCATTTGCGGTGTTCAGGAATAATTCTGTGTGCAGGTGGACTGATGCCATTACTTTGAGCCGTAGCTTGACATCCTGTATTTTGCTATACTTATCTTTGAAGTTGAGAATGGCGGGAATATCAGGAGGTGCCAAGAATTTGGCGCCCATGATACATTGATCATTATTGTTGTCGTCGAGAATTACACATTTGATCATATGTTCACCAAATGTGGATTCCATCATGACTACAACTGGGCCATGGGCGTTAAGGATAGATCCATCAGTGATTTTGATTTTGCCACATATTGGGAGCTGAGGTGATTGCTTGTCGAAAGCATGTTTAATGAGGCCTGAGGACAACACGTAGCTTTGGGCACTGGTGTCGATAAGTGCATGGGCGTTGGCTGTGCCAAGTTTGATAGGAATTTGGAAAGCTCGCGTGGAGGGGTACTTGCATATGAACATCTTGGCTGACCGTGTTAGATTGTCAATTTGGCAAATCAACAAGTGAATGTGGCATGGATTGTGAGAAGCATGGGGTGTTGCATTCCAGCATACAATTCCTGGGCTACTGATTGGCGCGGCGGAAGCTATTTCTTTAGAAGGTATGACCATGTTGGCAGCAAATGTGGATTGACTGCCGGTATGTGCGTCCGAGTTAGTTGCAGGTGCAGCAGAAGTTGACAGCAAGGCGGGGAGTGCAAGCAGAAGTTCTGAAGATTGCAAACTGGCGGGCAATGAGTCTGTAGGCATGGTTACATATGGGGTCGGCCCGGCATTATAGTGAATGTGCTGCTTCCACGGTGATGTAAAATTGGCATTCAGAGAGGCCGCATAGGTATTCTGAACAAGATCATTATGGGGCAGAAAAGGAATTACCTTCGTGATAATAGTTGCATGGGCTGCGGGAGAGGTTCGAGCCTCTTAGGGGCTGTGCTCTGCGGTGTGGTCTCCATTCGCCTTGTCCGCGGATATTGTTAGAGTTGGTTCAAAGGTTGAGTTTCGACAGTTGAGTGGCGTAAGATTGGTGGCTGGGATCCTGAAAGTTATTATGCTGGGCATTTTGCCATTTGAGTCAAACACAATCTTCGGTGGTGTGAGTACAGGATTTATGAGCATCGCCGCAAAGGCCTGTTGCTTGATATTGCATAGGGCATGGTCAGTCGCAGCTCGCCTAGTGGTCAAAACAGTTGTTGTGGTTATCTCATGGTTGGGATTGGTAGCGAGGAATTTGTTAGCGTGCGTTGAATTGATAGTCTTTGGAGCTTTGTCAGGATTGATGTTCTTCGTTGTCACGGTCCCAGCGTTGGACTAAGCATCTCCCTTTATGGTTGCGGCTGTGGGGATGGGTGTGAATGCGGTGATTGAGAAGAAACAAATTTGTTGGGTGCAGGCATCGAATTTTGCAGTCGGTGGTTGGTAGAAAGTGTGTGGTTGCAGTAGCAATCCTGTGAGGGATCCATGCTGCAGTAGCAGTCAAAGCGATGATTTAAGGGTTGGGGGTTCTTGGTGTGGGCGGTTCTGGCTCTGCCTGGTTCATGATGGTAGGGCGGTCTGCAGTCCCTATTTCGGCTCTGGTGGCATTGAGGATGCTGCGGGCTTTTGGGATGGCATTGGCCAATTGTTGGACATTTGTGAAATTTTTTGCCTGCTCTCATATAGTCAATTAATAGAAAACAGGCATTTTAGTTAAAAAAGTGTTGATTACTTGTTTGTGCCAGAAAAATTGGTCCTCATCTTGGTGCAAGGATTGCACATACATCATTACCTTACTTAAAAACGCAGTGGGTTCTTCTCCAGCCTCGGTGGTGATGGACGCCAGCTCATGCTTGAGGGTCATTTGATTGCAATTGGGGGACAATTGGAACATCAGGAAATTCTTTGCATCTTTGTACCGCATCACATCTTGAATCATATGACTCAGCATATTGTGAGTAAGGCAGCAAAGTGCACTCATCTTTACATGATTTGATGCATGGTATCTGAATTCGTTTTCAATGCGAATAAAGAAGTGGAGGAGGGGTTTGTTGGTTGCCGATCCGTCGATTGCAAGTGGGTGCATTGTGTGGACAATTGTCTTGATTTGGCTATCTTCTTCTCGGTTGGGAAATGTGTGGCAATTTGTAGCGAGGTTGCGGATGATGGTAATAATCTTCGGGTGGGTAGTCCGGGAATCCAAATGAGTTGACCATGGGTGGTGGGCATCTTTGCAGTGCAGCACATGAGATTTTATATTCGCTGTGTGCGGTATGGGAAAATTTTTTATTGTACAGGGTATCCCTTGATGGTGCCTTTGGTTTAGTCTGCGCTGGTGAAGACCAGAGCCGGTTCAGTTCCACGGAGAGCTTCATTTGGAATATAGATATCATGCGGCTCCTCGCTGTGAAACCATGAGGTCACCAGGGGTGGTCTATGTGTGGGGGATTGCGTGCTATGGCTGCAGTGGTAGTTGTGGAGATTAGTTGTTGCATTTGTTCAGCCAGTGTGGTGAGGTGTGCATTAGTAGATTGAACTTGTTCTTGGATTTCATGTTGGATGCATAGTTGTTGTGTTTGAAATTGGTGAGAGAAGGAACAAATAATTTGGTCGATTGTTTGCACTGTCTGGACATTGTTGGTGATTTGCATGGCGGCGGTGCTAAGTTGCTCGAGGGCATCGCCTGCTTCTATTCGAAAATTGTGAACTTCATTTGTGTTTGCTATGGCTAAACTACTGCGGTGATCAATTGTGGATGCTCGGGTGGCGGCTGGGGCCTGCAGTGCATCAATATTGGTGAAAGAGTCGGAGGAATTGGTGCAGGTGACTATAGGGTCATTATCGGGATGGGGGGAGGTGCTGGGCAGCAGTATCTGAGATACCGCCAACCCACTAGCACACCTGGTGGCGGGGATAGTTGAACTTTGACCTGAAGATGGCGGCCTGAGCGAGTTTGCACGTGCAGGCATGGGGGAAGTGAGTGGTGCTTGTGCTTGGGTAGTCCCCTCTAAGGCGGAGTTACTGAAGAGAGACAAGGGTGGGTTAGAGGGTGGGAGACTTACCATGGGTGGCACTGCTGTTTGGGTGAGATTTGCAGCAGGTGGGTACGGCGCATGGCGGTAGTTGAGTTTGGTGAGGTACGGTGCACGGCGGTGGTTGAGTTTGGTGGGCTTGACTGCGAAGAAAGACATGTATGATCAGGTGGCATATGGCTTACTTTTGGCATCTTTTTACCCAAGTTATAGAAGCCTGGTTTGCTACCTTGGGTGCAGGAACCGCATAGTCGATTTTCAGAACAGGAGATCATAGTCCGATGCTGCGCAACTGCATAGAAAGGAAGTGTGCAATCCAAACAGTGACCAATGTTGTATATTGGTTGGTCCGGACTTTTGAGAGAGGAGGCAGGAGTGGGATTCCAGAATTCGTCCTTAATGCACCTACGCCCATGCTTACCTGATTAAAACTTAATTAAAGTACTCAAACCTGATGATAATTTACCCACAGACTAAGAAAACCAAGTTCCTTTATCTGTCTCCCAATTGGGAATGAAAAATAAAGGAGAGTTTTCTTCGATTTTATCCAACACAAAATCATACTTACACATACAAAAAAAAAGAATAATAAAACTCCCTCATGCTAGGGAAAAGACACAATTGCCTTTGCCCACAGGGAGGCGGGTTAATACAAAAAAATATAACGACACTAATAATGAGAGAGAGAGAGAGAGCCCAATGCATGCATGCCAATTTGCACTACAGTAAGACTTCTCTCAATGATCTGCCTCGCTCGCTCCACTTTGTACCTGAGCGCCTCTTTCAAAAAAAAGACAAATAGGAGAATACTCTATGAATCGGCTGAAATACACTACAACAGATGCTGCCGCCAGGTTTACCTGCGCCGGGAGTCAGTACTTATCCATTGTAGAAAACCAGGCCCAATCGGATGAATATCCAATTGCGCAGGACAAGCAAAACGTGCATGACAAAGCATACATTAGTAAATACATGGATTGAAGTTGCAAAGGAAAAGGAAGAGCACCTATCCATGCTGTGGTGGAAACAGCACAAGAGTTAGCAGCCCAGCTGGCTGTAGAGGAGAAGGAAATTCAGGTTTTAGCCTTGAACTGGGGCCCAGAAGGTGTTCCCAGATACTTCTAGGCTGGGGTCATAGAGAACATGAGAGAGAAGGGATTGAATGATTGGCAAATTTTGGTTAACTTGAAGAAAAATTAAAAAAGAAGTCAGTGAAAAAGCAATTTGTGCAGCATACAAAGGTTACACAACCAAAAATGGCTAAAACTTCGACTCCAGTTTCAGCAGCTGTATCCGTGACTACCGCATCTCTGACGACTCCCATGTTGCACAGGGCTTCTTCAAATATTTTATCCATGGCTACGAGTCAGTCCACACAATTTGTCTTGCAGGCTATGGAGCTTTGGTCTCGGGGATATAGTGAGGTAACTGGGTTTCATTCGCGATGACCAATTGCCTATAAAAATCTTCTTGATCCACTGCATGGATCTCCAACAGCAACTTGCACGTACATTCAAAAATTTTGTGAAAACCAGTGAAGCGGAAAACATTAGATTGAAAGAGTCTAAGCATAGAATCCAACAATCTAACAATTTACTCATAAAAGCTTGGTACAAACAAGTTGGATTTTGAGGATCCCAATAAGATTTTTTAGGGCAAGATTTAACAATCAAATGAATTTACTAACTGGAAAAAATAGTAAAATGATTAGATTGTAAGTGTCTGAGTGTAGAACCTAACCATCTAATAGTTTTACTCACTGAAAAAATGAGTGAACTTATTAGATTCTTAGAACACAATCTGATGATTTTAATTGTTTTTACCAAAATTTTTTGGAACCATTAAATTTTTAAAGAAAACTGTACTTCTTTGAAAAAAAAAATTTTAATATCTTAAAATTAATGAACAAATTCTAAAAAATAAAAAGGGTCAAATGATCTAAAATTCTAAAAGTTCTACTCATGTTTTACAAAATTCTTTTCAAAAATTTTGTTTTGGACACAATATTTGTATACTCATTCTTGACTGCATCGAAACAGGACTTTGCAGCCTTTTGCGAAGGAAATTTTAGAAGAAAAATGTTGAAAAAATGTGTCCCGAAGTAGTAAAAAGTGTGTCCCAAAAATAGTGTTTAGGCATAGGGAGTCATCAAAAAATGTGTCCCTATCATGTAAAAAAATTGAGTCCTGAACAGAATTTTTTTAAAAAGTGAGTAAAACCAGATGGTAAGATTGTAAAAGTTTGCATTAAAACCACGAGATTTAGAATCTAATGATCTGGCTGTTTTATACTCTAAAGCTGTGAAAAAGTATTGTAGAACCATCAGACTTTACTAAAAATGTAATATTTTCCAAGAAAAATTACAACTGTAGCTCTTAATTATAGAAGTAGGTCTGTCCTGCATTCTTGGAAAAATTAAAGAAAAAAACGCCTGAGGATCATAGAATCTAACCATCTAACAGTTTTATGCATTTTTTCAAAAAATTTTCATAGAAATTTTTGTCAGGGACACATTTTTTACATATTTGGGACACATTTTTGGATGTTTTGGGACACGTTTTTACATATTTGGGACACGTTTTGCAAGCTTCACAAAATTTGGATCATATTACATTATCAACTATACTTTCTACGCCCCTTGTGACACCTGAAACAGTTGTCACATTATTTGAAAATTTAGCCTTGCCATGTCACTGGAGGTGAAATATAGCCCCCATGTCCCAGTAGGAGAGATAGGTCACGTAAATGGGAGCCATGGGCCTGATACTGAGGTGAAGGCCAATTCCTTGTAACTGTCACGTAATTGGGTAAACGTGTTGCCATCGTAACCATCGCCAAACACTGTTCGAAAAATAATGCTCGACCGGCATTCGAACCCGGGTCTCTGTGACTATAGTGCAGCGTTCTTCCATTTGAACTACCGAGCCAGTGTTGGGATAGTTACGAAGGGGTGATGTACGGCCATGTGACACGTGACATAACCTAACCCAGTCAGTACTGGCTATAGAAGGAACTATAGATACTGTGGTGCTGCTCTATGGTTACTACTGTAGTATAAAGACAACGCCACCAGGTCATGGGTGACCAATGTTGGTCCTGTTCAGTATCATCTGTAAGATGACCTTGAAGCTGGGATCAGGATTGTGAACCAAGAGATCCCTTTTTGGCTCAACCTCAGGGGGAGGGAGCTATTATTAATGTGGGGAGACTTACGGAGGAAAACTGACCCAAGAAATGTTGCCCCTAACTACCCCTAACAATAATATACATTCAAACTTACCTAGTCGGGCAGGGGTGGCTAGGAGTTGGACAGAGAGATCGCGTCAAGTGGGATGATGATGGAGATTGACAAGAAAAAATACAATGAAAAAAAGCAGAAACAAAAAATAAATATATGAAAACATATATAAATGAAAACATAAGCAACACACAGACCAAAACAGAGAAAAATATCAGGTAAAGAAGGAAAACATGAAGAAAGTGTTATTATGTTCTTGATCTCTCTTTGGGAATCATCCCAAAGGAAATTCACCTACTCGGGAATGGCCTGCTTGAGAATCATTCACTTGAAAATCACTCACATGACAATACCTAAGCAAGAATAAGTGAGCCTAGGACTATTACCCAAAACCTAAGCCGAAGTCCAATCACCAAGTATCAGACTGATTTTACCACACCAATTTCCTAAACAATGCTTCATTCAGTATTATTGGTATGTGAATATAAAATCAAAGAATTCACAAAAATTTTTCATCTATCAATTTTTTCATAATTTCTCGTATCCAATCAACATACTGGTAGATGGTGACATATTCTTCTTTACTGTTCCCGTTGAGACTAGTATCTTTCGTTCGAAATCCCAAAATCTGACATCGGTTACCGATCTTGCCCTCATTGCAAAAAAGCAAAGGACCTCCTCTATCTGCATGCTGAAGACAATATAACATTATAAATGAGACATAGAGCTAGCATTGTTAATGAATAATCAATTCTACAGAGTAAGAGATTGATTGGGCAACAATTAGCATGTCTCTGGGTATAAAGTTGAGAAGCAGTTTGTTGATACAGAAATGACTAAAGCTCAAAACTCATATGCTGAAATATTCCACATTTTCCAAGTCAGAAGTTTCAAGATCCCACAACTGTACCACACTACTTCAGAAAATTAGAGAAATAATCTCAAGCCAGCAAAAAAACAAAGTTGAAATGAGTCAACACAGTGAGTGCACAAACTTGGAGTTCTAAAATGCAGGTTGTATGCAACATAGAATTTTCATCAGAAAAAAAATTTTATCTTACCCTTTTTTGTTCTTCATGTGTTGAGACTCTACTCTGGAACTGATTTCCAGATTATATTACATTATCACTAGAGGCCGGATTTTCAAGGGCAGCCCTTTTTTCCTGATAGCGGATGCAAACTCAGCTCATCGAGAAATGTTGAAAAAACGAATTTTCAATGATGTAGGATAACTTTTTTTTGCCCTTGTTTGCCCCCTTTTTGTATATTTTACCAGAATTTGCATTCAATTTAGTCTAAAACAAAAGTTCAAGAAAATTCAAGAATTTTTGAATGCGTGCCTTGTTTCGTGTCAGTTCAATCATGAAACTTTTTGCAGTACGAATGTATCTTGACTGACCACCGTTAAAATTTCACATTTCAAAATATTTAAATGGTCAACATTGTCACATTCAACAAGTTTTTAAATGAATAACACTGTTGATTTCATGTTAGTTTTAGGTTGCGTTAAATTACAAGTGGAATAAATTGATTTTTGAGTTATTTTATTACCTTTATTACATGAAATTTTGCCCTATTGTCGCCCCCTCTCTGCCCTTTTTTCTTCATTATTTTGCCCTTAAATATCCTGTCTATACTCATTGTTCAATGAAAGATTTGGAATTAATGCACTGCTATTACTCTTTTTATTAACACACAACTGATATACTCTGCCAAACCAGGTCAAGATTATCAAAACAAAACTAAAAACTCAATAATTTTCGTGAATCCTGACTTTTGTAGAAAGTACGTTCAGTTGTTATTTTCCTTGGAAAATCTGCTCCATCAGTTTTCAGGCTAGTATACTTTGTTGAGAGTGGCGTCACATACAAAGGAAGATTAGCATCATCTGAAATATAAAAAAGTGGGATATTATATTCTATACCATGCAGAACCAGCAGAATTGGAAAGATTTATGGTATATTATTGGACACTTATACGTGCTCCAAAAGTTACAGAAATTGTTGCATAATTTGTAGTTTTTAGAAATATTGGGCACCCTGTTGATGTCAAATCGCGTGGGGAAATCGCCATGCAAATCGAAGAAATGGACGACCAGCGGCGCAGACATTTGCATAGAAGTGGAGCGCCAAAGAAAGACCAAAAAAGATAGTGAAAATCATTCGTTCACTATTATCGTTTTTTATAATATTTTCGTATATTTTGCTGGCGTCCATTAAACTATTTCCCAGCATCTCGACTTTATTTGCATATTACCAACTGTGGTCTATCCACATTCCTTTTAGTATTTGGACGGAAATATTGTTTAATATATTCGTTTATTATTTAGATTATATTGAGCGTCGAAGGCGGAGGACCAAAGGCCCAGGCGCCAGCTTGCAGTCAGCAAGCCTTGGGAAACCCATTAAGGGTTATACTCAAGTAAGTTTATCCCTGAGGGGATTCCTTGTCTCAGCTAGGAGACTGCGGAGGTCTCTGGTGAGGCCTCCCATTTAGAGTGAAGTTTATCTTTGTTGTTGTAGGTCCGGGATAATCGGACTGTTGCACTATCACCGAGGCTTAGCCAAGGGATTAGTTCTAACAGGTCAGATCAGACCCGAAGCCTCCATCTTTTCTTAAACCTCCTAAGAAAAGACCTGCACAACAGAAAATTTTGATGTTGCAATTATAAAGGAAACCAAGCTCAAGCATAGTTTCAGACATTATAGACTCAAGCATAACCACTCCATAATGTCTCCCTGGAGAACCTCGAGCAATGCTTCTTACTCAATCTTGATAATAATTTCAATGTGGAAAGAATACTTTGAGTAATTTATGAGCCAAGAAGTTACAGAAAAATACATGTAATAAATCCACCTTAGACCTTGAAACCTGTATTTAGGCCCACTTTTTGACATTTTTCTTGTGGCGCCAAATTGATGTATTTGTAAAGCTCATGTTTTTTTTTGAGTAAAAGATCGGCAAGTTAGGAAAAGAAAGATCCTGACGAGACCAGCGGAGAGGCGTGGCTAGGACGTGGAGAAATAGTGAAAATGTTATTCAATTGAGATCATTTGTACTGTAGCCAGACGGCTGTGTCTTAGTTTTGTGTGGAGAGATTGGAGTTTGAGGCGGCAACTTTGAACATTAGTAAACTGTGTTTTCAGTTTGTGATATAGGGGTGCACCGACAATTGAGCGCCAGACAATTGAGCACCAACAATTGAGCGCCGACAACTGAGCGCCGGACAATTGAGGGCCCTGACAACTGAGCGCCGTGACAACTGAGCGCCATGACAACTGAGCGTGAGACATTTGAGCGCCAACAACTGATCATCAGACATTTGAGCGCCAACAACTGAGCATCAACTATTTAATGCATTATAATTGAGCGTTTTTTTCATTTACTGAGGTGTAAGCCTAAGCCTAAGCCTAAGCCTAAGCCTAAGCCTAAGCCTAAGCCTAAGCCTAAGCCTAAGCCTAAGCCTAAGCCTAAGCCTAAGCCTAAGCCTAAGCATAAACATAAGCCTAAGCCTAAGCCACGGCGCTCAGTTATCGGCGCTCAGTTGTCTGGCACCCAGTTGTCTGGTGCTCAATTGTCTTGGCGCTCAGTTGTCTCGGCGCTCAGTTGTCTCAGTGCTCAGTTGTCACTGCGCTCAGTTGTCTGGTGCTCAGTTGTCAGCGCTCAATTGTCGGTGCTCAATTGTCCGGCACTCAATTGTTGGGTCATGATAGGATAAGTCAAACTATTTGGAAAATAGTTTGAGTAAGTGGGTGAAACTCCAAATCAGTTAAGATAGTACGGCCCTAGTTTCAACATCGGAAAACCTTAAACGACCTGAGGGAAGATCCCTGGATAATTTGACATAGCACTCTCCATGAGCCTGTCAATCTCCTGCGTACGATTATCGTTGCGTTAATTTCGTCTAACACTCCGAGTGTTCCATCTATAGTGTTCTGTGCACTCTTCCACGTTCCGTAGGTCTCTTATTAAAACACGCGATAAATCGTCGAGCTACACAGCTTATTTCTCACGCAGGACATTTTGAACAGTTAACAATTAATTGCTCTTCATCAAAATTCAAAATCAAATGTAAGATGATATTTTTATATGTCAAAAAATTTCAAAGAAATTCTTTGGTGTAGAACAGTTGTTGCATAATACTTATATCTTTGCATGAGTTGGAATACAATTTGTCTTCAATAAAGGGGATACAATTTTTGCTGATCCAGGGTTGGAGCAGCATTTACCAGCTAGACCAGACAGATGATATCCCAAACAATCATTTAGAATGTCATCATGAGCAGTTAAGCTAATCCAAATGTAACATATCAAACAAAACTGTGGATAACAATCCCATGGATATCTTTGAGATCATGCATCACATGTGTATCCACTATAATCTTAGATAGTCCAGGTTGGTACTGCTCAACTTTATTTGATAATTATTGACCAAGCTTAATCTTAGATGTCTTTACATACATGTCCATGGAAAGTTCTTTCAATAGATAAAATGAATAGGGACAATGATCGCACCAGCCAAAAGACTTTGTGGGTAGTGAAACTGTTACTAAATACCATTAAGTTTTTGGAATGAATGAATGCAAATTCCTGTGGTCAATACATTAGCCAACATTAATGCATGATATTGAACCACTTTTTCAAGGATTGCCTAGTCACGTGACTACTGAATCAGACATCCACTCACAATGCCCATGCTTACTTCTGGCTCATTGCTAGCCACAATGGTGCAGGGCTTTAGCACTTCATGGTGCCACACTAAATTACACCTTACTCTTTTGATCCCAATCGACAGTGAAAAGTCCCATGCCGTCAAATATGATAGGTTGATCAGATTCCAGTGGAAGAGGTTGGACATTTGCATCAAAAAATATATCATCAGCCAATTCCATGATTTCGGGTCCCTCAACTTTTTGCAACCAATCATTAAAAAAAAATTGTCGTCGTGAAGGCAACTGCGTTTTCCATTCACGCTCAAAGTCAGGGTATCTCATGAACAATTCTTGTAGGTCTGTCGTGGTGACATTGACATCTTCAAAGTCTGGGTGGTGGTGGTATTTCTCTATTTCCTGTTTCTGTTCATATGGGCTGTTCTTGAATGGATAATATGTGCCAGCGTAAGCATGCTCGTAGAAAGCACTGAAAAACTTGAACTGTATATGTTATTCCAGTCATAAACAATGTCATAGATTATTTCTTTTCTATTGATAGAAAGTTGAAGATTTATATAGCTTTGTTAAAGAATCCAGCTTCTATTCTGAAATATCCAAAACACTGCTCAGCTACTGATTGCAAAAACTCTTCACCTATCATACTTGCTATGTTATAATCTACAGTAAACTTCCTGGCACCATCCACAGAAACTTACTAGGCAGATGTGCACAGTTTGGATGTCAAAATGAATCGAGTTCTGTCCACACGACCTGCCCCAGTAAAAGCTGACTCATTCAGCAGTATACCATAACAAATTCTTTTGCCCAAACCAGAACGATGTATAAACACCAACCATGGCATGCTATAAGGCTCGGACAGGAAACTGCCAGTTGATGGATAATATTTGTTGATCTGAGGAATCTCTGTGATTGGGTAATCACTTTTCAGTGATTGACAGGGGAGTGTTTCATGCCTGAAGCTGCACAAATCAGGCACTGGAATGCTCAATATTGGTGCCGAACCATTGATGATAATTTCTTCTGTATAATTGCTTATTGCCTTTTCCCATACAATGTCAATGTTAACAATTATCCTCATTCCATTCAGCCTTAAAAAGAGAGTATATTTCTGAATGACCAAACAATTCTTTTTCGTCAACCTGCTATTGGGTATAACATTTTTTTGGGGCATCCAAATTTCCAGATATGCAGTTATAATAGTTGGACAAAACAGCAATTTTTCCCATTTGGAATGGACATTTTTGGGATAGAATTGAAAAATATATACAAATGTTTTCCTATTATCAATTTTAGATAGCCAAATGATGATCTACAAATTTATGGTGATCCAGTCATTTCACTATATATATTTTTTTGTTTTTTTGTGCGCCTATTTTATTATGGGTTTTCATCTCTCTTTATTCAGGCAAATTTTGTCATCTTTCATATCAGTTAGTGTGTGTTTTGGCCTGAAATAAACTAGCATATTCCTCCAGCTGTTTCTATAGAATGAGCAAAAAAGAGTTCTGAGAATTTCAGTTCCTGGTAGTTTTAACATGATTACAGATGAATAAAAAAATATGATTATATTTATGGAGCTACCTCTAAATGGAATGTAATCATTTTATAGGTCCCTGAAGATCACTCTTTTTTCTAAAACTGAAGGGAATATTTATGTCACATAGGAAATAAATGTTTTGGGTTTGACACGTAATGGGTAAACGCGTTGCCATCGTAAGCATCGCCAAACACTGTTCCAAAAATAATGCTGATTCAAACCCCGGTCTCTGGACTATAGGGCAGCATTCTTCCGATTGAACTACCGAGCCAGTGTTGCGATTGCTACGAAGGGGTGATGTACGGCCGTGCGACACATGACAGGTTCTAAGAACATCTAACTTATTCTAAATTTGCACATTGCATCAAATTGTTGTAAATTATTATAATGGGAATATAAATTTAATTTTGTAGTTTTGAAGAAAGCAGTAAACATCACCAGTTTAGAAGAATTCAAGACACAAAAGTTGAGAGTGGAAATAGCTCACCATTAATTTGACTAATCCTCATGCATGAAAAGGAAAATGAAGTGAATTATATGTGATTGGGCTTCAGTTATTGTTATACTATTGAAACTATCATTTCAGTTTGTAAAAGCTGCCTCGACCCACCTTCAAAATAAGTTTCAGCATATGATTCAAAGAAGAAAATTCATAAAAGTAAAAGGCCAGTGATAATATATACCCAGATGTCAATTTGCTTAGACATGCTGTTGACGATTCAATCCATGAACGATTCTCTCGCAATACCATTCGTCCAGTGCAGTGAAACAATGGTGTACTCTTCACACTTAAACTAATGCTCCATAGTGGCAGAATGCTCAAATCCAAAATTTTCATTCTATTTGGTGGTGATGGTATACTTGATTTATTATTCAATCTTGATTTGGCTGCAAATAAAAATAAAGAGAGGGTATTTTCACATGTTTCAGTTCTATTTAGAAACACTTACACTTTCCTCTACCTTCAATCAATATCATAATTGATTGTTCTTCTTTCAACTGGACTCCACTATGTTCAGAAGACTGGGTGTCTGCTATGTAACATTGTTTCATGGAAGGCACATAGTTGCAAGTGTAGTTCCCATTGAAGCAAATGACTGCACAATGTGTAGCATTTTCTACATTAATGTAACCAATGATGTCACGTAAATTGAATTCTCGATCAAAGACATAAATATCCCCGTGGAATGATTTATCTGGGAAATTGGATAGACCAGGTTTGGCTTCCTCCAGTCTCTTGCCAAATCCATCTGGGAGGTAATTGTTGAATGCCATCAAGTAATGAATCAGTGTCTGTACTGTACTCCACTCCTGCCTAATCGTTTTCATATCATATTCCAACAGTAAAGGATGAATGAAATTTGGATGGTTGATTTGGTTGTGCCTCTCCAATATCCAAGGTAAGTGCCATGCAATATCCGTAAGTTTTGCAATGTGAATTACGGAATCTTCCTCTATATAAAATATGTAATAATAACAAGACATAGTAATAGGTATTAAGAAATGCATGTTTGAGCAGATTTTCTACTGAAAAAATTAAATAAATTGAAGATGTTGCATCAAGCATACACAATAATGAAACAAAAAAAAAACCAAGTTGTATTAACAAAATTTTTTGCTAGCTTAGTTATGTTGGGTTATTTTTCTCATAAAAATGAAATTAATCTTAAAATGGTACAACGAATTCGCTCTGCGCATGACAATCAACTTTGCACTGAATGTGGAAGTTTATCCAACATTTCTGCATTTCACACTGTTGCTGGGAAATGATAAAGCAGACTCCTCAGAATATTTCTGAAATTCATAGAAAGATCTTGATCATATCCTACTGATGATGAGAAATTTAATCAGATTTCTACCAGGATGAAAATTTTCCCACACTTTTTCAATTTTACAATTGACAATTTAAAATTTTCGATGAGAATTTTTAGGAGTTTGCTCAGATTGATAAATGTTTAAAAATTTCTAAGGTGTAAAAGTAATCAATTTCTAAATGTTCAAGGTGGGATTGCTATTCACAAATTTCCAGTCATTAAATATGGGTGGTAAGAATACTATTTCCAACACAAACTCGAAGAGAGATTTGAAACATTTTTTTTCATTCATGTTTCTTAGGATTCAAGTGCACATTTACATTGAGTCCATCACTTGTAATACACAATATTCTGCTGAATTAGTCCAACTTCCTTACAATGAATTCTTCAGTTTAATACCAACTCACCTTTTCTGTAGTTCATTTGTGCAGCTATACCATGTGCTTCATAGCTGCTTCCATTTCGGCAAATCATTGGGCTGCCAGAATCTCCCTAAAAATCTCTGAATACATATTCAATTTGAAATCATCCAGTTTCTTAACTCACGTTCACTGTAGTCGTGTGTCCTTTTTCAGCAATATATAATTTCGCATCCTCATCATATTCTAAATGATTGTAGAAGACAATCCCTAATGCTAAAAAAATAATTTTTGTTCAATTTTAATATTCAAAATTAATTTCAGATCATATGTGGCAACATTTATTTCAGCACTTTGTATACATGGATTTATGTTGTGCTTTCTGTTGCGCTTATTGAAAATAACATGGTAATTTTTCATTCCAAATGTTGTAGTGTGTTTCCACCAATTTTAGGATTTTCATTTGAGATTGTTGATTTTGTGAAGATGCATGCAAGTTTGAAGGGAATCATGTGAAGGGGACCATCGAAGAGCGTCTTACTGTAGCCTAGATTCAGCATGTGTGCAGTAAGCTCTCTATTTGTGTTATTATTTTGTATTGTTTTCACTAGTTGCGTCCCCGGGCACAATTTTCTTATTGCTCTACCAATGTTTCATTTTTATACATAAGTTTTTTTCTCGTATGTAAAATTAATAGGAGAAAGCTCTACTCTTTTGGTTTAAGTATTTTAATAAATTCAATTAAGGAAACTGAAGATTATCCAATGTGGATTGTTTCACTGTGGTGTTTAAGTACGTAAAGAGTTCAAGTCCTTGGGTATGCCTGAGTGTTGGAAACGTGTGCATTAAGGATGATCCCTGGACCCAACTCCTGCCTGCCTTCATCCAAAGCCCTGACATAAATTAGATGTACAACGCAAATAATCTTTTGTGAAATATTTCTTACAATTCTTCATTTGGAAATTTCATAGGATTCTAAAGTATACATGGATATGACTTGTAAATTTGACTGGCTGTCCAAATTAGAAGAGGTTCAGACTCTAGACAAAATTCATTAGAAGGTTATGGCTTGGAAGCATAGATTTTTTGTACTTCCATGCTCGTAGTGTGGTGGCCCTGATATTATAATAACTTGCGTCTTGCTCCGATGTAGCAGACGCAGTTGGATTTGGCAGAAGTTGTACTGAAAAAAATTATTCCTGGATGACTAACTGTTTGCTGGATTTCTGAGACAATATTTTGGTCCTGGATAACAACACAAACTGTCAAGTTTATGCTTACTGCACCCGCCATTCAGAAGTCAATGTATTAAAGGGAACTTTTCCATCGAAAAGTCAATTAAAAGCTGTGAGGGAATTACTTGAAATCTGTCCTCCCCATCCAGTGAGATAGCAATCATGAACACGCTGTAATTGAGAACTTGCAAGAGCAATTGGCTGAACAGTCTCACTAAATTCGATTGGCACCGCCAATTTTATCAGGCCAATGTCACTATCAATCTTGCCAAGATATCCCATGTGACGCATGTACTTGTCTACACGGATTTTGATTTCACTTGGTTCGACATGCCATTTATTGTGCTTCCCAAAAACCACGTAAATGTCCTCTCTTGATTGAAAGACATCATAATTGCTGAAAGTAAAAAAAGAATGAGAGCATAAAGAAATCTGCACAATGCTAATCACAACTAGGTTTATAATGTGCTTTTGTGCTAATGAGTATGATTTTCTTTGCGAACAAAAGCTTTGCGCCCGATATTGTCAATTTGATGAAAATTATATGGAATTTTTTGAAGTGAAAATAAGTTTGAAAAATAGGGTGCAGCCCACACTATTTTTCAAACTTATTTTCACTCCAAAAAATTCCATATAATTTTCATTTCTAAAAGTTAGCAACTTCATTGGTGGGCAGTTCAAAAAGCAGCAGGTACGCTGCTACTTGCCAAAGGTCGTAGGTTTACGACCAGCAAGCATTGGAGTTGTGTGCTAAAAAATCGTAGCCTAGGGGATCACCTTAATCTGGGTTCACCTTGTGGTGTGGTGGTCTAGTCGTGAGGACATCAGCCTGGAATGCTGGTAACCCATCTCCTGACTGCACCCTATTTGTCAATTAGAGCCTGATTAAGCAAAAATAACTACCAATGTTATTGTGTTTCTTGTAACACATCATTGGCCTCTATGTATGAGTCACGTTGACAAAAACTTTTTCAGAAAGGGACCAACAGAACCATTTTTGAATAGTTGACCAGGACCTATCTAATAGCATAAGAGACATATTGCATGGTATAGGCATGGTGATAAGAAATGAAGCTGATAGCATTTAAGGCAATGTAGAACCTCTAAAAAGTATAGGTGAGAATACAATAGGACATTCCTTGAGGAATGCAGTGGGTGTAGAAATGGTTCTAGTTTCCCTATTTAATGGGTACTAATTTAGAAATTTTTAAATTCTAAAAAACTTTTAATGAGGAGCCCATTTTTCCATACATTTAACTGCGAACCACGAATTTAAATTTTTATTGCTCATTCAAAAGTTGTTTTTCACTATTCTCAAAGGTAGCATTATTTTTCTAACATGAAGCCCTAACACTCCAAAACATTACAACTTCTAAAAAACCATAACACCCCATGCATTTATGGTATAAAAGGTATGAAAAAAATTTCAAGTATGAAAATTCTGTTCATCCAAACTTTGCCCACATATTTTGTTGTACAATTTTTCGCCAACCCCAGGCTATGTAAATTTGTGTGTGTCATTTTGTGTGTATAAATAGTTGGACCAATTTGGAATTTTTAGCAATTTTGATGCAAAATGGCTGCCATTCCAATTCCTACAGTTACATTACTGGGAGCATCCCTCCACAGAATTTTGACACCTATCAAAATGGAAGCAGTAACTTGACACTCAATGCACTGTCCAAAAGCAGCTCAAGGATGCTGAAAAGACCCAGGTCATGTAAGGGCATTTGTGAGCCAAGGCTATATAGCTGTTTGAACATTCAACAGCCATGGGTCAGATCCAGATGATGCCCCACAATGAGTTTTACAATGCCACCGTCACAATCTTTGAACAGCCAATACCATAGCCAATCATATTTTGCTGGTTCTGAAGATGTAAGCAGAGAAGGGATGCTTCAACATCAGACTTCCTCAGCTGGCTACAAACTTTACCAGCCAATTATGAATATGATAACTCCAATGACCATGCTGACCTCGCCTGCATGCTCACCAAAAATTTCTATTAGCAGGACTTGCAAAAAAGGTCATTTTTGTCACATGCCGCCATGCTTGATTTTTAAATCAATATCATGCAGGCTGCCAGAAGAGTGGAAAGTTCATCTGCAGCTGTCGGGGGGGGGGGGGTCATTCAAAAGTGCCCATGCAGTCAGCAATAATAGTCCTAATGACAGTGAAAGTCCATCACTGAATTGATTGAAGCACCCGTAACCATTTGCTAGTGCTGTGGTTTGACACAACATGTATTTATCACCCAATTGCAAACCAAACGACAGCAAGCGCTATGATTGTGGTCACGAGGGACATACTGAAAAATTTTGCCAGTGATGGCAAGGCAAGTCAAATTATTCAAGTGACAAAGGAAAAACCAGCCAGTCGATCCACCTGTGAAGTCTTATGCATAGTGTGGCACCCTCCTACTAATCTACTTTTCCTGCCATCAATCCAAATGGCAAAGGCTGTTATGCCAGCAGTATTGTGGATTCAGGAGCTGAAGCCTGATTATTGCCGCATTTGCTTTACATGAAATGGATCAGCACACCAATCAATGAATCATACATTCGAATGTGTGGCTTTAATAATATGGAAATTGCCTGTCTCAGTGGACAGTTTATTGCGACAATCAAATACAATGGTCCCTAAGTAAAGGCTGCTTTACTCATTCTAGATACAATCAAAGTTGCTACCTGGGGTACGGGTATGATTAAGGAGCTCATCTATGGAGCCAAGCAGCAAATCAACTTTGTTCAACCCATTTATTTGATGCCACCAGTCACTGCAGCCCAGCTGGTGCAAAGTACGCCTGCCCAAAGTCACACCTACCTGAGCAATCTTGCTGGCTACTTCCCTAAACTCACAACCAATGGCAAAGGAAAGTTTCCAGACATTGACCACCACATTAAGCTCACAGATAATGCATTGTGACAGCCCGTGCAGTTCACAAAGAGGATGAACAAATGGTCACTGACAATATTTGGAAATGAGTTACAACATCCTGTGCATGAGCCCTTCCAAAGCCCAATGGCAGAAGTTGAATGACAATGGATTCTTAATATTTTTGTTGTTCCAGAATGCCATAAAGTGCCACAAATCAATGATTTGCATGTGCAGTTGCAAGGAGACACAAAGTTCTTCAACCTTGACTTGTCAAAGGGTATTTCCACATTGCATTGGCGCCTGAGTCTCATACACTTATGAGGATGATTACCCCGTAGGGTTTGTTCTCACACAAACACTTGCTGATGGGATACCCTGCCGCCCTGTTCAAGCACCTTGTCTCCCAAATGCTTCTGGAATGTGAAGGGTGCATCAGCTACCTTGATGATATACTGGTGTTCTATTCCACAGTCATGCCACATGATGAAGGACTATTAGCTGTGCTGCAATGTCTAACGGACAAACATTTTTGTCTCAATGTCGGGAAATGTCAATTTGCCATCAAGGATGTTCCATTCCTAGGACAATTGATATCGAGCACCAATATCAAGCTCGATCCAAGGAGCCTTGATGCGATCCAAAATGTGCCAATCCTACAGTTGATCACTGACATCTGCAGTTTGCTCGGATCAACCACCTATTTCTGCCAACCCCAGCAATAAACAAATTGTTAGCTTGATCCAGTACAGAACAATGGAATCCTAAAATGTTGTTACTAGCAGAGATAATTTACAATTGATGTGCCACTTACCATTTAAGCCATGTCGAAGCAGCAGTGAGCCTGCTGTGCTCGAACCAAAAAGGTCAAAATAAAATGTTCACATTGAGGGGAAATGTTAGCCAGAGCAAAAGAAACCTAATCGTGGAACCCCATTGTTCAATATCAGCAACAAATGTCATGTTCAACACCCAGCCAGCCTTATAAAGAAGGGGATCGGCTCACTGCAATGTTATCAAAGTCGTCGAGGTCATTAGTGACTAAGTTTTCAAACTGTCTGAGGGCAACATCTGGAACACTCGATGCATGTGAAAATATTTTTCCCTGATGGTATTGAACATTCTGGCTGATGACACCCCCAAAAATATTGCTGAACTACATTGCTCCACACACTCAACCCACAGCCATGCTCCTGACAATTTTCTCCCAGTTGAAGACATTTCAAGAAGACGACAGTGATGTGTTTGCATGTGCATATCATGCTGGTGTATGTGTATATAGTTTTTTGGGCATGCAAATTTTGCCCATGTATTTTATTGTTTCATTCTTCTTCCACAGCAGGCTATGTACATTTTTGTGCACATCATTTTATGTGTATGAATAGTTGGGCCTTTGGCCTTTTGCCAACTATGTTGTAGTCGTGCATCTGACTATTCATTATTTGGCATGTCCAGCACTCACCACTGCCACTACAACCACAATTTCTGAACCATTGACATGACTCAATTGGTGCAGTTGGTTGCTTGTCTGCCTTGTATGCAGAAGGTCGAGCTGACCATATGGATTTGACCATACCTCAAAGTCAAATTTTTTGGGTAGTTTTGTGTGCTGAGTTTCATGGTAACTTTGGTTTTGTTTAAAAATGAAAATTCAAATGGCTACAGTATGCCAAAGTTTGGAAATTGATGACTTTTTGGCATATTTTAGTGGTCTTGCTGTCAGAGGGTCAATTCCTCTGACCTTTGGTCCTCTAATTACATCATTTCATTTCCTAAAGTTTCTTTATTGCTAAAGTGTTTTCATTTATTCTCAGGTAAACAAACCGATAAAACGGTTTGTGTCACTCATATTTTTGGTCTAAAATAAATAAATGGTTGGCGCAAATGTTTTGCATATCACTTGCAAGTCGATGTTAGACGCGCTGCAGTGTTTTTTATTCATTCTTATTATTATTATTGTGAGTAATATTTTCGTCTGGAGAATCGCCTCTCCTCGGTTGGATATTAGCGTCTGAGCCGTGGCATTCGGGCGCCTTGTTATTTTGGCGGTGGTGACAGAGGAAAGGACCGCCGTTGCGTCTATTTGTGTTTTGTGGTTCGCGCGGCGGACGAATTTGAGCAGTGACGCGGCCTGAGAAGTTTGCGACGTTCCATTTTGAGTAGAGGAACCAGTGAGTGGTTGTCTGAGTTAGTTTATTTATTTTGGCACAGTTTCAGCTTAGGCCGTGGCCGAGATATCCTATTTGTCCCTGTGGCTCGTTGCTCAGGGGGGAAAACCAGGATTAGCCGAATAGGGAGGTTTTAGGCGTTAGTGGTTACGTTTTCTGGCACTCTGCACATTTGTTCCGTACTCACATCCATTGTTGTATTCTACTACCTGTTGTGTTTTGCTCACCAATAAACATTCTCGTGCATCAAGTGTGAGCTCACTGCAGTAGGAGTATATTTAGTACCGGGTTAGCGTCAGGGGCCGTACCAGATTGGATCTCCCAAGAACTGCAGGTAGGCAGCCGAGGGTATATGACGACGATATACGACATTGCTAGCCGAGCAGTGTATCCGGATTGGAGTGATCTTAGTTAACAAATGAATATTCATTTTAAACTGGAGAGAATAAGCTATCTTTTATTCCAATATTCACAGTGAATTATAGCACATTACACTTTCTAAGGGAGTTTAAAGTGTGAAAAATGAGCCATCAAAATCAGATAAATTTTGTTCAGGGGCTCCCCCACCCACCTTCATATCAGATGTTGCAGAATATTATTTTCTTATTTTAAAGCTAATGCAGTCTTCTGTACTGGTAAAATTTTCATCAAAATCATTGCACCATTTGGGGAGCTGTACAGCTCTGAAGGAGGCGCACATGTGGAGATCACTCAGAGGTCTAGCCATTGTCTTCCACATGTAATCAATCTGTGCTATAGAATTATTAAATAACTAATAGACTACAGTTTGATGTGTCAAGTGTTTCACGAATGTACATTTTACACTGGGCGAGAAATTGTAAACTGTCGATAATGAGAAGCCAAAAAAATCCTGTTTACGGTCAATCTGCAGCACCTTCAAGTATGATGCCATGGAATTTTACCATTTTATTGTCTAGTTCTTACATCCCTACAGTAGCTGAGAAAGTAACATCTTATCATCCTGCACTGTTTTGGCAGCTGTAAACATTTGCATTCACTGCCCTGCCATTAAAAGGTTTTTTTTTCAATTTGGATTAATGTCCAATCAATAAGGTTTGGAGGATAGGGGATGCATCTTCATCCAATACATTATAAGAAAGAATGTGGCTCCAAAGTGCTGGTAAATTTTTATTGTTCTAGGTTTGATGGTTGCTGAACAAACAGCCTCAAATAAAAAAACGAAAATTTCTGAAATTTTCAATAAATTTCAGAAATTAAGTCATTTTTTGAATTTTGTTTACAGGGAGAAGGTGAGAGCCATTTGGATTCCCTTTGCTGCATTGCAAAGACACTGCAATCTACTATCAATTGTTTTATTTTCGTCTAGCTAACATCATGAGCTATTGAACAGAGCGCCTCCAACTATAGTGCACTTTCACACAGCTTATAACATAGACCAGAGTCAGACAGCCAACATGGCTTTTGCAACAATTTTTTCAGTCAAATTACTGAAGCGAAAAATCTTAGTTGCATCTCTTCTGAGGCATCCTGTTGCGCAACTATTGTAAATTGATTGATGAAATTTTATCAGGGATTCAACCCACATTTTTACTTTATAGTCATCTAATTTCAATGTTTCCAATTTCTCTTGCATATTGTTGATGGCATATTTCATGAAATTAATCAGCATTTTTGTATCTACTCACATTAATTTAATTGAAAATTTAATGCAACTTGTCACACATTAGTGGCCATAGAAATCAAGAAAAACATTCTGCAGCATACTAGGGGAACGTGACCAAAGATGGTCCCAAAAGACTTTTTTGTTTTATTTTGACATCTACTTTGACATTTTGAAATTTAATAAAAAGTGTAAGATTAGAAAAAGTATCTCTTGCCTGCGTGCCTGCATATAGAGCACGGCCTTCTGCATGAAATGAACATTTGGCTTCAGATTCACATCTTTTTTAGCCGTGATGTTTTGACGCACATGTACAGGCAAAAAATTGCGAAAAAATGTAAAAATTCCAAGTACTGTAGCTATGTGAATTTGGATTTTTATGCCGAAAAGTGCTGTCGCAATATTCAGCATGTAAAACTACTCAAAAAATCTTTTTTGAAGATATTATTAACTTTCAACTCATCATTGGCCAATGCAGTAGGAGGTAGCTAATGTCTCAGAAATTGTGTGTTAAAATAGGACATAAAATTGGAGTTGTGTGCTACAAAATCGTAGCCTAGGGGAGCACCTTAATCTGGGTTCACCTCCTGGTGTGGTGGTCTAGTGGTGAGGACATCAGCCCGGAATGCTGGTAACCCAGGTTCGACTCCTGGCTGCACCCTATTTTTCATAAAACACATACTGCAGCAGTGCAACTGTCCTGCGCAATGTCACACAACTGACTAAAAAAGTGACTCGATTTAACCAAAAGAATAAACAAAAGTTAGAACTGACACAATCAGACACATTAAATGTGTGTTTTCTACTTCTTGAAATGTGCAGAATGTAGAAAGCAAGTGGTTGTCAATGTGGAGTAATTTGAGTTTTAACTTTCTTATTGACTGGTCAACATTTTGAAATTTCAGAGATTAGAGAGTTTTTTAGCATGAAAATGAAATGCTGATAATATTATGTTTAACATGCCTGCCATTTTGGTCTCAGTGTGACCTAACCATCATCTATATCTTCATATTGGTTGGTGTTGAGGAAAAGTTCCCCTTCTGCTGTTTATTGTGCGGCGTAGAGTGTAGTTTTTCGTGCTGCTACAGTAAGAATCCATGCATTTTTAGACTCATTATCGTTTTTGCTTTGAAATCAGTGGATTTTCCACCCTTACTCAACAGGACGTATATACAAACTGGAACAAAAAATATAGTCATGCTCCTGTAATTCAGCTGTCGAGGAAGAAGCAATTTTTCAAAGACTTTTTTTTTAAATGCACATTACTCCAAATTTTTAGCTTTATGTTTTGTATGCTGTCTTTGCTTTTTTCTGAAATTGGAATCACAGTTTGCTCTCATAATGGAAACATTTTCAGCTAGATAGGCTAGTATTACATTTTCAATCAAAAAAATTATGGCATGCATCGCATGATGTACAGTCTTGTTGTCTTTTTTCCATGAAAACTAGGAATGTATTTCCAATTCAGACATTGACACCACATAATTCTAACTTGAGCTAAAAAAGCTTGCATGGATGTAAATAAAGGAAAAATTGCTCCAACTGATTGTGCCCTCTTATTGCACTGAATGGAGATGAGACAGTTGGGAGACCTCTGTCAGGGTTGCCACAGGTGCACGTGTTCAGATTCCAGCGTCGATGCGCAGGCGGAAGGATGCGGCAAAAAGTGGCAAAAAAGAAAAGAAAATTTGCATAGAAAGATGCGGCCACTGTTTCGCGGATTTTGTGTTTATTTGTCAGTGTGAAAATTTCATGTTGTTTCTGGAGTGTCGCCGCCAACGTCTTTATTTATAATATTCTTATTATTGTTATTTTTGGCGTCCCCTGTCGTCTTCCAGATACAAGTTGGACTGGTAACTTGTATTGTTTTGTGAGCATAGTGGAGGCTCTTGTAAGATTAGGTGTAAAGACTTGGGTAGGATCTCCTGAGGTACGTGCCAGGGTGTTCCGTTTGAGGTTTGGTGAAGTGCTGGCGAGTATCTGGTGAAACGTGTGAGAGAGTTTTTAGTTTATTGTTTTTGTTGGCCTGCGGTCAAAACTGTTGCAGCTTCCTTTGTCTAAACCCAAAGGTCAGTTACAGCATTCCTAATCCACAGAAATCTAACACCTCCTTGGGTGAGAGGAAATTGTTAATTTTTACATTTTAGTAGAACAATTAACTTCTTGAGTGCCTTTTCTAGATTTTGAGCATTAATGTCTCCAAAGTGGAAAAAACACGTTAATTTTGCATGCAAATTTATCACTTCAAAAATTTTTTGTTAGATGTCCAATTTGAGTTGCTGCAGTTTTTTTGTATTTGGATGCATCATTCAATGTTTCCATGGCATTCCACCATCTGAATACAACTTGCAAACTTTGACTGAAGTAGTAAACTATTTGCCCTAGTTTAGCATACACATTGGAAAATTGGCTTATTTTAGTCATTTTACAGCTCATCAGGAAGTCAGTTTATGTATTGACTATAATTCAATTTCAAAACCTAATTATCTTTCCAATGAAGAAACCCCAGGATCTAGAATGTTTCTAAAGTTTTCAGGCTTTACAGTTTTCCTACTTTTACCTATAAAAAAAGGTTCTATAATTTGCATAACTTTTAGATTTTGTGATTTGAAATTTTTCATACAAAAGGCCTGACAATCATGGAACTTTAAAAACACTTAGGACACTACAGGTTTCTAACGTTTAGGGATCCTTATATAAAAAATTTATATTTAAAAATTTTTTCAAATTTATCTTCTGGTAGGCTTGTTTTTCATAGGTAAGCCTAACACTGAAATCTTAAAAATTTAAAATCATCCAAGGCCCTACAGGATTTTTAGACTTCGAGGCGTTTCAAATTTGAAAACTTTTTTAAATGGGAAACTCCTTTTTACTTTAGAATATTAGGGTTTTATATGGAAATTTGAAGATTTTTGCTCTGTAGACAATGTTTTAATTGACCACTCTTTCACGTTGGTCTTGAGAGTGTGCATGCTATTTCAGATTTTATGGGTTAGGTAACAATGTCAATCGACATCAGCCTCCCTATATTTTTACCATTTTTATTTTCATGAATTTAGTCTATTTGCTACAGTGACCCAAAATTTTTGCAATTTGAAGTCAGGACTACATCTTCTACAGCTCCTTAATTGTCTTAAATGACATAACAAATTCAGGTAAATCGTTACACTCAACGATACTTTCTACACTTAATTTACCATCTCATGCAGTAATACAGAATGAGTCACCTTTTTGCCCTTTGTATAGCTGGTGTTTTCTGTGCACCCTTCAAACAGCCCGTATAACTATAAAGATATACCAGGTGTCCCAAAAGTTACTTCCGACTTTAGTATGTTGATAACTTTGTTCAACATAATTATTATGACCATATATTAATTTCATTTTCCAGGTAACTAATTGACTTAAAGTTTTAGTATAATTACATGGTATCCCAGCAGTTGACTTTAGAAGATAAAGTCAAATGTGTACAATTTCGAAAAATGCGAAACAAGTCGTCCCGAATTGGTGTCAACAATCATTCTCTGAACCATCAACTGCCCAGGCAATTCTTAATTCAGAAACAAACGTTTTGATGAGACAGGTAGTGTAGCCGGCTTGCCTCGAAGTGGACGACTGTGAAGTGTTTGTTCAGAAGAAAATGTAGATACTGTTTTAATAAAGTTCATGGAAAACTCTACCACCTCACTTAGATGAGCTGCAAACCAATTCAAAATCACCCCAACTCCAATCAAATGAATTTTTAAGGAGCATCATATTGAGGCCTTTCATCCTACTCTCGTTCATGGCTGGTTAGAAGATGATTACGACCGGTGGCTAGAGTTTTGCAAAAATTAGCCTCAAAAACTTGACCACAAACCAGAGTTAGAACATTCCATTTTAGAGTCTGACCAATCAACATTTCACTTGGATGGCCACGTAAACAGGTATAACTGTATCTATTGGGCTGCAGAGAATCCAAAGGAACAATTGGAACTCCAGTTACATTCTCCTTTGGTATGCTTTAGGGCTGCAATTTGGTTCCTAGGCGCTATTGGTCAATATTTTATCGATGCCACCATCAACAGGGAAACTTATTTGGCAAAACAATTTTTTGGTCAAACCTATCAAACTGGCCAGAAGCCCAGACCCTTTAGTTCATGCATGACAGTGCCCCAGCCCATTTTGCTGAACCCGTTAGGTGCTGGCTCAATGAAAAGTTTCCCAATTGTTGGTTAGGTAGGCATGGTGCAGTTGAATGGCCACAATGCTCTTGCGATCTTACGCCTCCTGATTTTTTCCTCTGGGGCCTTGTTAAAGAAAAAAAATATAGTTGACAACCTGGGAAGGTCAACAAACTACGATGGCGTATTACAAAAGCTTTACTTGATTTGGAACCCGAATTATGCAGTAAAGTATGCCCTTCAGTGTGTCATCGACTATAGCAGTGTATGAGTCTAGATGGTGGCCAAGTGCAAGGAAGCCAGTCACACGTCACATTTGGGTCAGTCCTTCAAGTACTGTAGTTACACACCACCATAGTGCAGATAGATATATATATATTGGATTGTTGAATAGAAATTCCAAAATAAAGTCCAGAAGTAACTTTTGGGACACCTGTTATACACACTGTTCAATCAAAAAATGTGACATTTCTCGCTCAACATGTAAAAAAAAGGATGTAAGAAAATTTCAAACAGTGCACAAACATGTGCTAAAATTGCTCACTTTCCAAATCGTGTGCTTGTGATTGAACTGTGACAAATGCATTAAACTTACCCTATGGCATATTGCCTTGTAGAGAAAGATCAGTCAAGCATTGGCATCAGTAAAAGGGGAGCTCAAATAATGGGGAGGGCAGGGAAATAGGTGGAGATATTAATCATCTGAACTGGTAACCCATTGTTAGGATAGCAGATAGATTGGTGATATGACCTAGGTATAGCACCCTAAACTCTCACATAAAAGGACCAGATTTAAAATACAAGCCAAGATTATAAATAAAATGATGAATCTATAGTGGGCGGAGGTAGGTAATAGGTATACAACTAGAAGAAAAAATCTATTATACTCTGTTTGTCCCATCATCATTGTGGCTAAGGACAAAATTGAGAGGCCAAAAGATACAGAAACCCAATGTTATATTCTGCTTGGAAGAAACCATCCAATGAGTTGTTAGTAATGAGTTATTCCTCAAATAGTTAAGGAGAAGAATTCACTTTCCATACTTGAAGTTAATTTTACTCACGGGAGGCAATGAGCAGCAGTGAGCGCCATGTCCGAATGATTTTCTCCTGGCTTTAAATTGATCAAAAAGGCACTGCAAAATGGTCCATATTTTTTATTAACCATAAGACCCATCCAGGGCTTTGAATGTGGTAGGACTTCATAGTTGCCTTCAACACGCTTCGAACGGCCTGATGCTTGTATACCACAAACTGTGATCTTAAATTTAAATTCTTTCAGTAAAAATTTTATCTGTAAAAATAGTGAGCAAAAGCAGGCCAGCATCCATTTACCTGAATTTCTAAGCATAAAGCTTCAAGGCTTATGCACATTTTTCAAATGTCAAGTTTGATTGCAGCATGAACATGCTATGGTGACTGTAACAATTTGAAACATAGAAAAAAGCGACAGCTGATTCTGTGTTTATTTCTTTGGGAGGAGAGGTGCAACACAGCTTAACTAGAGATTGTAAAAGCTAATCCAAAAAAAGGATATCTAAACTTTGTATAAAGTTGAAAATGTTTTTTTGGGAAAGCTCAATTAATCTTGCTTAATTTTGAATAACCCCCAATTCAACAAATCTTCAGTTATAATTTAACCCTGCTTCTACTGGTCCTAGTTGCTGGAACAAAGCACTGACATCTAAAATCTTTTTGCGTCATAACTTTCTAATCTTCAGTGGCATTGGTGGCAACTTGACTACAGTACACTGCATCTTTATCATCCAGCCTTAGTGCCTTTTGTTACAGAAATACCAGAAACTGTACTGCTGGTAGTTTAACACAACATCTCAACCTAGTCAGTGTGATGCGGTACTTGATTTCATCATGCTCTAACTATGTATTTCAGTTTTGTATGCATAACGCGATGTCAAATTTTACTAACATGTTAGGGAAGCAATTCAGCTTTTGTGTGCACACACATATTAGTTTTTAGATGCAAAAATTGAGTTTGTTGGTTTCTGTTGATCAGTTCGGTGGTTCGCGCAAGATATTCATTCGGTTGGGGTAGTTGGATATTAGATAACTATAAATTTGGCTATGGTTTAATTGTCATTTATGAAGTTCAGTTGAATACCTATCCAGAATACACAATGGACATGACTACTACTTTATGATTGTGATTTGTTAATACCATTATTTTTACAATCATAGGCAACAGAAAGGTTTCCAAAGCTCCACTATTCATAACAAACTATGTGAAAAATTTGTCAAGCAATTAAGAAAATGGGGGATTTTTTGTATGCCCTAAAGCACCAAGTTTTGTACTGAAAGTTTCTGAATACATAGTTTTACTTTATTTGTTTTAGGTGATGTGATTGGAGTCTTTCATTTTCTAATTGAGAAGAACCTCAGGAATTTTTGGAAAAATTATTCTTATTTCAAGCAATGTAAATATCAAAGGAGGAAGCTAAAGGGTATGTTCACTAGCAGCTATAAATGGTACACAGAGGATTGATGCTTGATGCCAAGTTTAATAATTTCAATTGTTTTTCTCATATCTATCAAAAATATCAAAAAACAATGCAAAAAATTATCCATTGAATTGATGCAAAATATCTGATTATATGACCAATCAAAATGAGTGAGATTCAAACTCAAATAGCGCATGAAACTCAACCAAATGCCAAATGGAGAGCTTTAAAACAGTGAATACTATGAAACAACTGTGATCAATGAAACAATCTGGGTGTTGGGGATGTACTTACCATAGAAGTCATCCCACATCTATGCAAAATTGGTGAAGTGGACAAAGTCACAATTCAACCAAAAAGACAGGATGTTTATCATTCTCGCAATTTAGTAGGGTTGTGCGCCAGTCCTGTCCCTGTTCTTTATATTTTGTCCATTTTCAGGCCTAGTAAAACGGAATGTCCAACGCTCCAACAATTTGCATATTGATTATAATATTTTTATTATTATTATTACCATTATTAATTATCTATTACTCCCCCAATGCGCAGAGGCCGGAGTCTATTTACACAAGATCCATTACCAAGGAAAGCCCTAGCCTTCCTGGACATGGGTATATTGAGTCCTCCATATTTGTGTAAGCCTTTAGGAAGCATCTGGGGGGCCCTCATTGCTTTTCAATTGCAAGAGTTAGAGTTTCCAGTTACTGATTAGTGACTGAAGGTTGTGCTTATTTCTGCTTGCGCACTGTACTTAGCTGATTGCTAAGAGGAAGCTCCTTTGAGTAACCTACAGTAGTCAGTTGGATACAAGCTGATAGTATCTTGAGTTATATTGCTGATGTCATCTGACCTGAGCAGAGAAGTAAACATAACAAGGGCTTCAAATTGACATGTTTTTGTTTATTTCAGTTTTGACTTACACAGTCGTTATGATAAAAGTATTTTTTTGTGTTTTTTATAGCCAGTCATTGAATCATACCTTTGCTCGGCAAACAAATTTACCCCAAGCATGGTCGAGGAGCATGCCCTGGAAGCATTTCAGAGCGCAGCTCTTATGCTCGCCAAGCATGCTCGGGGATGTTTGGAGAGCACCTTGCTCGCCGAGCATGCTCAGAGTTGGTTCATACTTTGTGAGCAAATTTTCCTCCTAAAATGTGTACTTATTTCTTTCCATGTACAAACCATAAAATAAGTACATTGAAAACATCACGTTTTTTCCTAACGTCCTTGTAATCAGGGGAAAAAAATGTTAATCAGGAATTCTTTTTTATGAACAAGCTCAATACATTCAAATTTTTCATCATCTGGAAATTCTTTCCGAATGGACATTGCAAAAAGTTTACAACAAAAAATGAAATCCTACAAATAAATCTAGGGATTAAAGATGTATCCGAGCTTTTGATCAGATATGCTACCCAATCCTGCACAATGTTTTCTGACCCGAAGGATGCAAAAAGACTTGACCTTAGCTGTTATCCAGGACAACTCTGTGCCTTGAAAGTCACACATGTCAAAAACCCATGAGTCTAAAAATTCAGTTAATAATTTTCACTGTTAGAAGCAAAAACAAATAAAATTTTGTTCTATATGAGATTAATTTAGTCATTATTACATGTATTTCAAGAATAGAATTTTCTTGGTAGTTTTCCAATGAAGGCAGGGAATGATCGATGTATTGGCATCGGCTGATAATTGACTTTTTCAAATATCAGTCCATGGTTTTTTGGGCGAGCTATGATCGATAATACTCAGCCCTGCATGTGATTACATACTGGGCAAGTGTAAATCTTGGGTCACTTCTGGTTAATTGTCATAAGAAAAATGTTAAATGAAATGACAATGTGCTTTCTCCCTCCAATGCATGCTTATTGAGAAATGAGCTGTAGTATGAACCCAGCTATATTCTTGTGATCAGATGTATTTATACCTCTGACTCAGTTTTATATAATAATTATTTAATGAATACTTTCACCTAATGAGCTCGTAAACATGTTCAGTGTATTATAGTGTTCTATGGCATGTGGAGGAACTTCACATTAGGGCTCAGACACAATGAATTTATCCAAAATTCAAAACATGTATGAAGAGATTTTGGATAAGAAAGTTGAACATAGTTCTGTTCATATACAGAACTTATAGATTTTTAACAGAGTAGAATAATTTTTTTCAGCATTCTGAACTGTATTTTACAATGACTTGAAACATACTGGTACAAATTCAAGCTCCATATGTACTTTCTACACCACTGTATCACACTTCACCTTGAAGCCCTTCAAGTTAAGGCTAGGGCATACTTTCTACTACCCCTGTGTTACCAATGAATTAATGGTCAGCATCGACACTGGATTATCGTGGTGTCAAAGAAGTTAGGCTCAGTGAAAATATTCCTATCCCATGCATTGAGGAATACCTGGACCTAGTGGGAGAAGCTAAATTCTTCACCATACTCGACTTGGAAGCTGGGTATTGGCAGGTACCACTCAACAATGACTCCCGCGACAATACAACCTTCATCTGTCAATCAGGTTTGTTCAGATTCAAAGTTCTGCCATTCAGTTTGAAGAATGTGCCCCACAGAATTTCAACATTTAATGGCACCAATTCTCCATCCGAACATCTGAAAAATTTGCTTGGTGTATATCCACAATATTATCGTTTTTTGAACTCATTTGAAGAATATTTAGAACACTTTCAAATAATTTTTGATGCCCTTTGTACTGCTAATTTAATGCTTTGGCCAGACAAGTGTGAATACCTGCTGCTGCAAGTCAAATTCTTAGGACATCTCTCTAATCCGAGAGATATGGCCGCCAATCCAGAAAAAGTCAAAGCACTGTGGAGTACAAATTCCCCTGGACCAAGATAGGTATGCAGAGTTTTTAGGTCTAGTGCAGTGGTGCAAATATTCAATCCCGCAAGTGGCAACATTATCAAGTCCACTTCATGCACTCCTCCACCACAATTCCAATTATCAATTTACCAACAACCATAGAAAAGCTTTTAACAGCATCAAGAAAGCCTTAACCTCATCGCCTTTCCTCTGCTATACTGTGTACAATGGCAAAGCTCAATTTGCCATGCAAACGGATGCCAGTGCAACTGCAATGAGTGCGATTTTGTACCAAGAAAGTGACTAAGATCGATGGCTAATCGCCTACAATCCCCCTGTTCTTACTGACACTGAAACCCACTATAGTACAACAGAATGCGAATGCCTCACCATTGTTAATAGTTTTGAAATGTACTGCCACTATATTTACAGTCAAAAGGTCATCCTGCATACTGACCATAAATCGCTTCAATGGCTCAAGGACAAAAAACACTGCAATTCCCAACTCCAATGATTTGATATCACTCTTCAAGATTACAATTACAAAGTCGAATAGGTTAAGGGCAAGGACAATGCCTGCACTGATTTCTTGTCCAGAAAAGATGACCCCTAGAAACTGCTGATTCTAAGCACAGATGATTTAGCCCCTGAGATTTTTTGCTCTAACTTCCACCCTGTTGTTGCAATATCAGATGCCGACCCATGGTAACCGATATTGTTTCAGTAGAAGTCTCCCAGCCCACAGTAATGGAGGCGGACGTCAATGCAGTCACCCGTGCAATGACTAAGAAACCCATCAATCAACCCACACTCTCCAACCCCATGATGTCAGCTGCTGAGTACATGACACCTCCAGTTGGGGCAATAACTCTCGCTACCCAAGAAGAAATCAAATGAGCACAAATATGTGATCCCACTGTTGCAAAAATCATCGAAAAACTTCAGAATGGCAACCGGGCAAAACATCCCATTGTTTTCTTCACCGAAGAGGGCGTCTTGTATCGCCAAATCAGAGACCAACGCCAGCTCATTATCCCCCCATCCATGGTCGACCAAAGGCTTCACCAATTCCGCAGAGCATAGATTTTAAACCACCAAGGATTGAACTGCAGGTTGGCAGCCATCAAAGCTCATTTTTCGTGGCCCCCCATTGGAAGAAGCCATCGGGGAATGGATAGAATGTTGCAAGACCTGTCAATTGACATGACGGCATGCCATGCAACCACCGCCCTTATTGCCAATTCAGCCAGCTCTCTCCTTTGAAATCATAGCCACGGACATCATCAATATTTCGCCCATAGGTGAGAAACACCCCTATGTTATCCTTTTTCAGGACAATTTCACCAAATAGGTTTCTGCACATCTTATCCCAGATCAAAGAGTGACAACAATTGTCAAATGTTTTGCAAACATTATTGCCCTCCCCCACAGTTGCTCGCTCATCCTCCTTTCTGATAAAGGTGGTTGTTTCACATCAAAACTCATGCAAGAAATTTGCGAACTGCTCAAAATTGGCAAGGTCAAGACTGTGACCTAGCATCCTCAATGCAACGGTATAGTTGACTGTTTCAACAAACTCTCCACAATGCCCTATGCCATTTTCGTGTACTATGCAACACCACATACGGCTATGCACCATTCACCTTTCAGCCTGCTGTGCAAATACAAGCCATGCATGACATTCGATTATGACTGTGCACATTGTCTGATCTTGCTGCTCAATTAGGATGCATACCAACACATCCATTAGCAAAAATTATTTTGATAAAAAGGCCTGCACAGGTGATATCACTGTTAATGATCTTGATTAACATATGGAAAGCTAATAAAATCTAACCCGATTTTATTGGTCAATTTATTCTTACCAATACTGCACATCTCGACAAAAATGTCCTCACAATAGAAGCCCTCGAGGCCCCCTGTCAACTGCAGACAGTTTCCACACTCTGTCTGAAACTGTTTACTCGGTGTTCAGCCAAAAACATCTTCAATTCTGAAGCCTGTGGACCCCATCGGCCATTCCACACTTCACCACTCCAATAAGTTTGATTCAAAATCTATTTTGTGATAGGTGCTCATCATGCTGAGTTGTACATAATTCTTGCTATTTTTGTTTAGTTGAGATCATGGTTGTTGTAGTGTGTTTCCGCTGATTTTTAGGACTGTGTAACAGTTTTGCCAATTTCGTAGGAACGCCGGCAAGTACAACACATCCAACCACGCCCCACCTGGCCCAGCATGATGGTTACTGTAGAAGATGGTTTTTGTGAATTAGTCAGTGTGTATTATTGATTCTTCTCGTGCGTATCGTCCACTATATTATATTTGCCATTTTCGCCCGCACATTACTCGCCTAGTTTTTATATTGGTAGAAGTCACGTTTTTGGAACCGGCGATTTTTAGGTAAGTTGTATGAATAAATGTTTAGTTAGAAAAGCGTTTTATTTGTGTCCAAATGTGTGTTACCTAGTCTGACTAGTTTAGTCAGGCATTTCTTGGGAAGATAGTATTCTGTTCTTGACTTCTCGCCCCTGAGTGAGGAGTCATTCCGAGGTTTAGAGCAGGCGCAGGGAAGCACTGGCATTAAGGTCAATCCCTGGCTATCTCTCCTGCACATCAATGCCCCATGCCGATTTTACACCCTTTCCTCCGACCTAATGGATCAAAGAGGCGTGAAATCGGTCAGAGCCGCCCCCAAACGCCCATCACAATTTTCAAATACAACACTGGTGAACCGTCTGGCTCGCCTGTTGCAACCCTAAAACGCGCCGCCCGATTTTTCGACCGATTTTCATTCGTTTTTTGCCTGATTTTCGTCGAATTTCCGCCCATTTTTCGCCAAATTTCGCCCGTTTTTTCTCGATTTCTCGGCCAATTTTCAAGATTTTTCGAAGCGGTTTTTGCCAGCACCTTTTCCAATGATGGCCGCATCACCTACGATCAACGTCGTGACAACACTGCCGTCAGCAACGTCAATATTTATGACGGCGGGAATGACTACCTCAATTGATCGTCATTCTTTTCAGCCCAATCTGGCGCAGCCAGTATTTACTGCTTTTTCAGATGCCCCGCATCTTCCTACACAGGCGCGCCCCTTTTCCGGCCATTCCGCGACGTCAGCAAGCGACGCCGCGCATCCCCACACTCTGCAAAGAGGCGCTACGATGTCAGAAATGGGCCCTTATCTTAGAAACGATTTCCCACAATGCGCATCGACTTCAGCAACAACTGCTCATCACCAAAACATTCTTCAACAAGGCGCGTTGACGTCAGCAAGCAGCGCTCATCTCCAAACTACTCCCTATCAAGGCGCATCGACGTCAGCAATGGGCGTCTATCACCAGAACGTTTTTCCTCGAGGTGCCTCAACATCAACAATGAATGGCCACTAAAACAACTTCCTCCAGGGCGCGTTGACATCAGCAAGGTGCGCTGACCACCAAATTGCTTTTCTACAAGGCGCCGTGACGTCAGCAAGGGGCGGCAATGATCAATATACTTTTCCACGAGGCACTGTGACGTCAGCACGGTGTGCAATTCTTTAATTCTTTCTTTGTCATAATATTTTTCAGACTTCTGAGTGCAAGTTCTTTTCAGTTGGGATGACCCCTGGATTTTTTTCCTTCTTGTTTCCCCTCATTATTTTCTATTTTTTCCTATCCTACTATGCCGCATAAATCCTCTGTTGATCCCGACCACAATGACGTCGACGCCCACTATGGACGATTTTCTCTCCTTTTCACATGCATATTTTCGTTCTTTTTTTCCCCTTTCTTTATATACGCATGTTTTCACTTGCCCCGTAATCTTGGGTTCCCGATCGACCCATCCTCGCCACAAACGCACACAGGAAGATCAGTGGTCAGCCCCCGCGATTTTCGCCCATGGCCTAGCTCCTGCAACTTCCGACACCCTGGTTCCCCGCTGCCTCGACTGGTGCCCTACACCTTCTTCTCCACGCCTTGCTCAAGTGGGACGTTTGGAATTGGCAAGACCGCTCCAGTCTTGGTGAACTTCATGCCCAATGTTACCGCTGTCTGAGTGAGAATATCATTCTTACAATTTTCCATCTATTTCCGTCGAAATTTTCTTTTCATTCTCAAATCAAAAAGTCCAGATTTCATTCCATTAGTGTGTGCGAAGGCGGCCCCATAGTCCCCTTCTATGGCGTCGCACCACTATTCTAAAATTTTTAAAATGCACTCTATTTTTGGTATAACTACAGAGCTGGCTCGAGCTTTCAGCTTATTTGCTGACTGTTCCCACCACGTTTTGCCTATGACAGTTTGGACATGGACCATTGATTTGACACATCCCAGTTTTTCGTGCATCTCCAGCTGTTTAAATATCACTTTGTGAAGTTGACCCCCACTCCGAAACACAAAATTTGACTCGACACCCATACAAAGTAGAGATCGGCAACATGGAGCAGTTTAGTTTTCCCAAAAATTTACTTCTAATTTCAAAAAACTATTCTTATTCTTGGTCCAAATTCACTATCTAAATATAGCCTTTAAATCGCCCCAAAAATTGTTCATCTGTTTACTGTATAGTATAATCGTATTTCTCACTGTTTTCTTGTATATATCTTTCATTTGCTCCTTTGTTTTGTATCAATCATCTTCTTCAACATCAACTGTCTTCAATGGATGCCCACCCAATCGCAGCATGCAACTACAATGTTCAACTTGGCTGGCTCTACCACTTTCGATTTTCGACTTCCTCACAACGTCAGATCAGCATAACTCGGCTGGCTCTGCTATGGATGTTTAACTCCAGTGGTACCACCGCTTGGTTTTCATCACCAGTCCGATTTCCCGCTACAACCTTCTCATCAGCCCCGGAATGTTCTACGGCAAGCCACCGCCGATAGTTTGTCCTTTTTGCCTGCCATGTCATGTTCTCACTATCTTCAGTCCTCCCCCCGACTGGTCGGACCTTCGCTCTCCAAATCCCGAAGGTAGTGGCTGGCCTCACCCTCCATTCCTCATGGACTTGTACGCTGGTGCACTGCAGTATATCAGTGCCGATGGTGTGACGACATGGGCTGCAGTGTTGCGGAATTTACGGCCTCAGTAATTGCAGACCGCATCGGGAGGTCTCACTCTACATGTCGCCAAATCGGCTCAAAACACTACAACAACTCTGTTGTCCCCACTGTGCGCTGTCGATTTCATGTTCAGCTTCTGCGGTGAGGGCTTTTAGTGGCGGAGTCCCTCCCCTTGTTAGTTTTGTTTGTTCACATGACAATCGCTTGAGGCGATCTACTGCAAGGGGGGAGGGGTGTTGTAGTGTGTTTCCGCCGATTTTCAGGATTTTGTAATAGTTTTGCCGATTTCGTAAAAACGCCCGCAAGTACAACACATCCAACCATGTCCCACCTGGCCCATCGTGACGGTTACTGTAGAAGATGGTTTTTGTGAATTAGTCAGTGTGTATTATTGATTCTTCTAATGGGTATTGTCCACTATATTATATTTGCCATTTTCGCCTGTACATTACTCACTTAGTTTTTATATTGGTAAAGCCGGGTATATACTTACCCCTACACACGTGGGCCGCCGATTTTTGAGCACGCCCCCCATAATGCGGCCCAGAAATTGAACGCACAATCATGTGCCGCATTGCAGGTGCCGGGCGAAAAATTTGCGGGACCCAATAATTTTGCGCGTGCGGACAAGTTGAAACCATTTCTACTTTTTAGCACATCTGTAATTCATGTGGATCAGGAATCACCGCTGCAGTACAGTAAAGTATTGTTTTTTGCCCATGGCGCACGATTGAACTTCATCTTCGAGCCCCCCCGTTGGCACGATGCGATCACATGTGAATATTTTTAGCTTGTTTCTGGAACGGGGGGAAAAATTTGGACTGTTTCTCAAGTTGGGAAAAACATTTTCGGATGCATGGTAGAAAATTCAAAAAATATTACGTGCGGAAAATTCATGGCTACTGTGCCTGGCACATTTTGAAATGCAATGTCATACGTTCGGGGGAAGGGCACCGTTTTTTCCTCAAATAGGGTGTTTTGAGGAAAAAAATTTTGGGTATGGTTCTCATTGAGGAAAAAATTTGTGGGAATTCAAAACTGAAAAGATGCATTTCCGGCACTTTGTGCCGGTCATGGATATAATGTTGACTAGTTTCTATCAGGCGCAGCCGTTAGCATATCATACTTGTAAACTATCGTTTTTTGCTCATGGCGCACGATTGTACTTGATTTTCCAGGCCTCCCTCACACCTGTACGCGTACGGTTAAGTATATTCAAATGTGGCCTGCAATGAGGCTACATGCGCTTTTTTGGCTGAAGGCTTTTTTGGCTTTGTTTGGCTTTTTGGCTTTTTTGGCTTTGGCCTCATTGATTCCTGGATAGTGTATCCTCAATATGCTCCTTTTCTGCGACCCCCAGAATCTGCCAACATCTACCACATATTTTTGCAGTATTACAGTGAAATAGATCGCCTGGTTAATCTACTAGGTCCTCACAACTTCTTGGTGGGTTGGAACGTCCTTCCACCACAACCTTCGCCACAAACAGGACTGCCATCTGATCACCCATCTATGATTTTGCTGCCAATTCCTTGGCCTGGAACCAATCCCCTATCACCGATTCAAAGCCAAATGTACACATTATCATCCCCCTGCAGGGGTGCTGCCAAGTGTCACAGTGGCCCCCCGTACCACTTGCAATCAAACCAATACAATAAAGGCTATGATAATTGCCACAACCCTCCTCGCCATCCCGATGACAAGCACTGCAATGACCACTACAGCCACTGTGATGACCATCAAACCCACCAACGTTCAACAACTGGCACCCGCTATTGCCGTCCCCATTGATCCCCACCATCTTTTGTACAGTAACCCCGTTTTGTTATTTTCCTTGTTTTCTCATTTTTGTTTTTCACCCAGTTGTTTTGTTAATCTTGTTTTTTGTGTGCTTTATGCTGTATCAGTTTTCCTCACGACCATGCAGCTGATGCTTGTACACGCAGTAAGATGCTCCAACATGTCGTACCGCCACACACCTTAGGTCAGATTGTCCTCTTGCTGCTGCCCCGTTGTCGCCTTTTGTTTTCCCCGAGGAATCAACCTGACCATAGTGGCTGGCCTCATCCTCCCATCTGCATAGAGTCGTATGCTGGTGCGCTCCAGTATATCCATGCAAATGGAGTGCGGACATTGGGCCGTGGTTTTGCCCATGAATTTCAGCCTCACTAATTGCGGACTGCATACAGAGATCTCACCCTATGGACTGCCAAAATTGGCTCAAAACACTACAACGACTTGATCAGACCCAGTGTGTGCTGCGGAAGACCCCTTTGGCTATTCCAGTGACAGCCCATACTAGCAGAGTGCCTTACCCTTGCCAGTTTTTAATGCCCCGTGACAATGGCTCAATGCGATCTACTGCAAGGGGAGGATTGGTGTTGTAGTGTGTCTCTGCCAATTTGTAGGAATTTCCAAAGTTTGTCGGTTATTCAAAGATGTGCGCAAGTTCGAAGTAGAATGAGCTACATGAATCATTGAAGGGCGTCTTACTGTAGTTCATTTTGGGTATGCCTATGGTGAGTGGTATCTGATTATGATCAGTGCTATATTTTTTATATACTAGTGCATGTCCCCATGCATTTTGTACTATTTGCCCAGCAGGTGGGACTTCTTCCTATTTCTCGCCCATGTTCTGGTTTTGCACATATGAGTGTTACTTTTGTGTTAGGTGAAGTCATCAGGAGAAAAATCCTCCTTTGGTTTAGGTCTTTGGGAATTCAAGTTTGGAAACCTGAAGTTTTCTATTTTGGGTTAAACTATTGTGGTGTTTAAGTACATTAAGTAATTGTTGTAGTGTGTTTTCCACTGATTCTGTCGTTTTTGTTAAAGAATACATGAGGCCCAAAGGTGGCAAGTGGAGAGAGCAACGCAGACCATTAGCAGCCGTCTTACTGTAGCACACGCCCGTATGCATGCGCTGGTCTCTCTCATTATTATTATTGTTCGCTTTTTATTATATACTTGATATACTAGTCGTGCGCCCCTCCGGCCACTGCTATTCCCGCCATTCGTCGCCTCCCACCATGCAGCCTTCCTTTTTTCTCATCCCAGTGTGTGGGAGTTAATCATTTTATTTTTCTTGCCCGTTTGCCCTTTTGTACGTAAGTGTCTTTTGTTTTTTTTATTGCGTGATATATAAAGGTAGAAAACTCTCGCCTTTCGATTTTACATAATAAGGGAGACAATTAAGGAAATTAGACTTTTCCTTAATTGAAGGGATTATTAGTGTCAGGTTTAAGTACAACCAATTAATTTGATTGGGTAAATGTGGGTGTAGGAAACACGTACATTAAGGACGAACCCTGGAATCCCAATCCTGCCTGTGACTCATCAGCCACGAAATAGCCCACATACGAATACAACATAATTAGTTAATCGGGTAAGCATGAGTGTTGGAAATGCATGCATTAAGGACGATCCCTGGATCCAACTCCTGCCTGCCTTCAGCCAAAGCCCCAACATATTTTACAAATACTACAAAAAAACCCTACTGAAAAGTACAAAATGGGCTGAATGTGAAATTATTTTCCTATAAATTAATTTAATTTTCTGGTTAAAAAACAATTTCGCACTTCCAGAGGTATTATAACGATTTATTATATGTTGTATTTCAATAACTTTTCTCTGTAGGATTGGAGAGGTTATCCAAATGTTTTGGTTATACAGTTGATATGCATGGAGTATGTAAATTTTATGTACTCCATTCCAGTCATCAAGACTTCATGTTTCCATGTCTTATGCAAATTTGTCATGCTCTGCAGAAAAACTTTTCGTGTGCTATACTTTTGCTTGGCAGTGGACATTATTACTGGATAGGTGCTTTATTGCTAAACAAGCATATTTGCGTATTTACCCGTTGGTCATCCTGCGAAAGACCTGGAATTCATCAATAGCCTTATATTTGAAAGTAAACCAGGAGCTCCAGTTTTCATATCGGCAAATACAAGCAATAATTTGGCAGGTAAAAAAATTATGACTCTACACAACTTTTACCATCATCATTTACTCCATAATTTTTAGAATGCATTGCCTCATTCTGCAATGTTTACTTTACGTGGCATGATTACAGTATGCCATTTTGTGATAGAATAAATGTGGAAAAAATTGGGAAAGCATTTTTACCATATGCCAGCAAAGTAAACACTATTTCTTGAGCTAAATAAGTATTCACATAGTATGATATGACATCGAGATTTTTTACGCTATGAGTACCATACTCTAGTTGGTTTTTGAGAATGATTTCCACGTTTTTGACAGCAGTTATTATTGTGAACTAAATTTAAAAGTTGAATAATGTCGATTTGGATAATTCAGGCAGTCCCGAATAAACATACGTGTGAATTTGTTCAGTCTATGAGCAGTGAATTCACACACTGAGGAAGTGACCATTAACTGGAATCATTGTATCATGCTTCCTTATCTTCTATTAGTTAACAGTTGAAAAGAAAATTTCTGAGAAAAGTTCAGGGCCGTGCCAAGGATTTTTGCGGCCCGGTGCGAAGTAGATTTTTGCGGCCCTATTTTTTAAAATTAGTAGGTATATACATCTATACAGTCCTAAACATTTATGCAGTCATTTTCACGTGAAATAAGTCTTAAATGGGAAATTCTATTGGTGTTGCACATCTCATATTGCAGAAAAAAGTTTTTTTCTTGCATCACGAATCAGGATACAAAAAGAATAGCATGGGCGAGGCAACGAAATTTTCTATGTGTATTACGTCCAACTGAATTCACACATTACTGAACGATACTGTGGCTACATACAATACAACGTGATGCTGGTGAGTATGATAACATTATAGGAAACAGTTAAATACGTGCTGAGATACATACAGACAAATGTGTAAAACTATCGATACAGACTTTACACAGTGAAACACAAAGGCGTGCTCCTGCCTTGTCGAGCATACACGTACAGTACAGTATGACACGTATGTAAGCTAGTTCAGCTCAAGTTCTTGCGGCCCCTAGTGAATGATGAAACATCAAATTTTCTGTTACACAGAAGTGCACATTATTATTTTTATTCGTGTTCGCATTGTCTAGCATACATATAGTGTACAATATATGTATACAAAGTACAAACTTAGGTCAGTTAAGTTTTTGCGGCCCCTAATTCTTTGGGGCCCGGTGCGGCTGTACCCTTCGCACCCCCCAAGGCACGGCTCTGGAAAAGTTCCAGCATTGTATTTTTCTACTTTTAATTAGAGCCAATAAAAACACACATAAAACAATATTGCATTGTGAAATGATTCCACACAACAACAATGTACTAGAGTTAACTAGTCTTTCATTTATTGTGAGTTGAGTAAAAAACTTTAATACAATTTCGATAGAGAATCATTAAAATATGTAACTCATGTTCTACATCAAACCTGCTGGTTTATTCTGCATTTTCAGATTTCCTGAAATATGGAATGGGATCTCCCATATGACACAATACAGTGGTTGGGTTTCCAGAATGAGATTATGTTATCAGTTGGTGATGATATATGATCTATTACGTTGTAATGATTTTTTCTCTAATCAGTTCCATCCTGACCTTCACTTATTTATATTGTTTTTTGACTACTTTATATGGAAAGAAGTTCTGTAAGTTTGGTTTTCAATAATTGATAGAACCTGAAGGATTATCTTTTACTTTACTCAACTTCCCTATTTCAGCATTCTTAACAGAAACACAATGGATATGGCAATGATTAAAGTGATGCATATTTCAGAGTGACTATTGATCACGTAAAATTTTGAACTCGCGGCAACTAAAATGTATTTGATGTATTTGCATTTCTTTAAGAACAACTCAAATCATGTCCAAAGCATTCCTTTCAACAATATTGATGACTGATGGTTGCTTGATTTCAAAATTTTTAGCATGGAATGAAAATAAATGAGTATATTCTGGAAAAATGTTTTACCAGGAATACATGTATTATCCAACTTATGTGCTTCTGCTAAAAAAATTTAAACTGCTACAACTGTCTGTGTTTAGGTTTGAAAAATTTTCACAACACGTATATTATCCAATATTGACGTGATGAAATTTCTCCAGGAATTGAGACTCCGAAGATATGATGGTTTAGCATAGAGGCGAAATTCACTAAATTACATTTGACTTAATTTTTATTCATCACAATCCTGTATTCATAAATTATGTGCTGAAAATAATCAACAATATCAAGCATCAATTTATTGAACCTAAGATTGGTATAGATGTGACTGAAAAAGTTCACATTTTTACTTGTGGAAATCAAATTTTTATTGTAGTTTTGTAGTTCTCCTAGTTGAGTTTCCATCTTAACTCATGAGATGAGGATAATAATGTTGCAGTGATAATTCAAAAGTATCATCAGAAATTGTTTTCAGACTTAATTATCAATTTCTAATAAATAGTAGAAAATAGTAGTAGTAAATTTGTGAATTATCTTTTTCATTGGTTGAGGTAAGTGTATTTTTGTATCATGTTTTTCTCACCTTGTCCCTCTTCTCCATGGTCTGACAATTCTGTTAACACATAGGCATTACTTTTTGTGCATTATTTATTCCTCATAATTATGCTTTTTATGCATAGTAAAGATAGTCAATCCCTTACTGAGTACAAACACCACACTTCTTTAGTTCATTACTTTTCCGGGAATTTCACGGCTACAGAAGTGTCGTAACCAGCTATTCTGAACTTCCCCAAGCCTTGACATCTCCTGTGTTATGTGAAATGATAATGCTATTATGCAAATAAGATTTTGGTGTGCTGTACTTTCTTTTGCTTGTGGACATTATTATTTGATAATTGATTATTGCTAATGATAAGAATTTGCATGTTTACCTGTTGGGGATTCTGCAGTAGACGTGGAAAATATCAATAGGATTGTAGAAACTTACCATTGAACATTCAAATAGCACAAAAATTCCAATCATATTGGAACAGAACCACAAAGCTCCAGCTTTCATTTCAACTAAAATGGGCAATAATTTTCCAGGCAAAAAATTGTGAGCCTTCATGCCTTTTAGCACTATCCTTTATTCCATAATTTTTGTGAACCCCAGAGCTTCATTATTAAATGTTTGTTTTAGATGGCGCAATCACACTGCTCCAATGGTGATGGGGAAAAATTTTAAAAATTTTCTGAAAGAGCATTTTCTGTATATGTAGGCAAAGTAAATACTATTTTTAAAGCTAGAAAGCTATTCCAATTGGCAGCTTTTTTCACTAGAAGCACGTTATTGGAACTGGTTTTCAGGGAATAATTTTAATCTCTTTGTCAGCAATTAGGACCAACAAATTGTGCAGTTGAATCTGAGAATTTGTGTCATATATGAGCAGTCAATTGGAACATCAAAAAGAATGACATTGATCAGGAAGCACAGCAGACTTTCCTGTGGAATTGCTTCCCTCACATACAGAATGGTTGAAACGATTCCAAGTGCTGTTTTTTTCTGACTGATACTGTCCCTAAACATTACAAGTGTGACAATATTTCCTTCATCACTTCATTGAGTCTGTGTTGAAGTCATGAAAAATATGCATGAAATGGCACTGCGTCAGAGATTCACTGTAGAAAAATTGATTGTAGCAGTTTTTACTTTTGATTCAATTGAACAACACATTATTAAAGTTTAGGAGTCTTGCAGACGTTCTGAGTGAACCAATGAATATAAAAATGAGCTGGATTGAAAATCAGAAAAAAATTTCAGTTTTGGTTTTATTGTGCATTTTCTGTATTATCCTGCATTTTCAGATTTAAAAAATTATCATACTTTTGTGCAGATGATTTCCTCCTGTTACTGTGAGTGCCATTATGTTTTCAACTGGTGATGCTTCTCGAAACATTGCAAGAGGACTGCAATTATTTTTAGGCCCCATGTTCATGAGTATGCTCCGGACATGCTTAAGAAGGGTTGTTATAGAGCCATCAAAGTCACATTGAGCAGCACCTTTATTCCTTGAAGGGAAAGAATGGTACCAACAGATCAGTACTATACTCTAGAGGTATGAATGAGGTCACAGAGGATGATAAATATTCTATTCCTTGAATGGTTGATTATCTTGACTGTCGTGTTCTTGCAGAACATAAAGGGCTCACAATTCTGCTTATCATATCTGTGTTAGACATTAAAATTATGTGTGAATTCTCTGGGGTATCCATGTCATCCAACTGAAATTCCGCATGTTTCTGGGGATTTGGATCCCATCATTGCAAATATGAAAAAATATGAATTTGTAAATGGTCAATGTTGAGATTTTTCTCACATTTCTGATCTAAATTGATCAGAACCAGTAAAAATTTTTGGATACCAGCAGCATGCTTTTGTTTTGAAATCAACACCACACATTTTGTGTCAGGTGGAAAAAACAACTGGTAAATTTTTTTCAGAATGTTAGCATCAGCATTAGGCTCCGGAAAATTGACACCCTGTATAGTTCACACTTATTGATTGGACTATCAACTAATTATAAGCCTTATTCAGTATGAAACTTATCCTTTAAAACTGTGAGTGCAAAATGACGAATCCTATGATGCCCTGCATTTCTTCGGAAAAACGTGCACGACTTTCTGACAGATTGCCAGGTGATTAAAGACTCCATGGATCATGCCATATTTCTCAGCTAACTCATCAGGCTCTGTATAAAGCCTGTTCAAATGCCTAATTGTAATATAGTGTGTCTTTGGCGGTGTAACGTACTTGCTAAAGCAGTACTGTAAATATGTAGCATACTGTATGTGATAGACATTTATTAGATATTATTTTATTTTCACATTTTATCGTCTCAAGGGTGTCTGGGATTCACACCCAAACATTCCTACAAAATTACGTGGAGTACTTTATTTTGATCTATTCACACCCCGGTAGCCCAATTAAGATGCCCCAATTAATTTGCACAAACGGCAGCTGTTCCCCTAGAACCTACATTAAACTACTCATTCCACAGCTACCGTAATCCCCCGTAAAAATCGTAAACAACACCTGCACACAGTAAAATACGTAGAAGCCCCGCCGTACAGTAGTCTCAAGTGTAACAGTAGCGGCGGCCCCACAAAACATGTGTATACAGAGAAACCGATACAGGAAGCATGCACAGAAGCACAAAGGTGTGGCCAAGCCCACCGTAGAAAGCAAGTGAAGCACAGAAAGCATACAGTACCACGAAAGCATTAGAAAGGCGTAACTAAGAAAGCATAAAAAGCATAGCAGGAAGCAACGATTGGCGGAAGAACATGGGCAGAAGCTCGACCTCCCGCGATGCCCAGGGAGTGGCCAAAAACGCCGTATAAAAGAAGAAGCAAAGTGTGATTTTATTATTCTTGTAATCTCCAATTTTCGACTTCCGCGCCCCGTATTTGCAAGCGTCTTTTTTTTATACTGAGAGCGAGTCTCATTTTTATTCGGAAGCAATTAAGCTGTGTGTACTAGCCGTGTTTATCGTTATCGTTGTCGTATCGACGTCTAAAGCAGCTGTCGATTATTGTAAAGCCATATCGCCCCGTATTGTACCACCCGCACCCCCTGTTGTTCCCGCCGTATTGACCGTTGGTTAAAAGTAAACTACCTCACACAAATCTGGTCGTTACAGCGGAGTCATTGCCCTTGGAATATTGCATCAGACAAACTTACTATGAAGCATTCCAATACGCAGGGCATATCCATCAAGAGCATTGGGACACTTCCATTAAGACTAGAAGGTTAATTTTACCTGCTACTTGTGAAATTTTCTTCAACCTTGTTTACTGATTGTGAGAACTATAATTGTGCACTCCTTGATTAATCAATTATATTGTATATAAAGATGATCGCAGAGATGGAAAAATTGGCCCTTACAAAACATTCAACTACGCAACAATTCTGAGGCTAGTTGCAATAAATGAAAAAATCTTACTACATTAGAAAAATATTTATTTAAATCAATTCCTGTATTGTTCTTAATCTTTGCTGGTATTTTGTAGCTTATCTGTTTTCTTGCTGTTTTTTGTAATTTGGTCATATTAAATTATTTAGCAATTTTCTGTATTCATTGTTTTCAATTGTTTTTTTTTTCAATTATTTTCCTCTATGTTGTTAGTTTACGATCCAAAGCTTTCATCATAAAAACGTGGAAACAAGCTGAGATGAGAATCCTGAAAGAATGTGTGCTCATGTTCCACTTCTCATGTTTATTTTTCACACACTGGTTGCAATCCATGTTTCGTGTGATTTTTATATTTGTCAACTGTTTTATGATCATGAAAGTTTAGCGTTATATAATCCAGAGAATCAAAATTTTCTCACAATATACCAACACTTTATCCATTTTATTCCACGTAATTTAATTTTACTTTGCATTATTTTTAAAATTAAAAAGAGTTCCTACTGAACAGTGCTAAAAAAGCTGTATATTATAGTTATTTCTTTTCGATATAGTTAACTTGACTCTTTATTTCAGAAAAAAGCAATTTCATACTTCCACAAGCTATATGACAATATATTATAAACTGATATTCAGTGATTTTGGTCTCTTGCGACAGTATCTTCATGTGTTATGCAAATTTTCATTTATCATTTTTCATATCCATTTCTGTTTCATTTTTATTGTGTTTCTTTTATTTTGTTTCTATTTTTCATGTAGGCTGTGGTATACCCTCTAGCTTGAAACTTCCATTAGGGGAGCTCTGCACCCTCACAGCTGTTTTGGGCCACGCTACATGCCCGTTGTGTCGAAGGAGTTGGCATCACTTTTGCCAATGCAAAGCAAATAGCTGATAAGTTTTAGTTGAAGACATTCATATGTTTAGCATAGGCGCTGAAGTTGGCCTCAATGCTAAAAATGTCCATGTGACCAAAGGCATCTTCTGCACTGTTTTCTTTGCAGAAGTTAGCCTGGGCACTGCGAGCTCTGCCTTGACCTTACTGTAGCTGACAAGGTCCTCAAAAGGACATGTGCTGATTTTTTGCTCATTCTTGGGTTTAGTTTTCATCTCCCTTTTTAGTGTGATCTACACTGATGTTTTTACTCATTTTTGCTTTGTTGTCCCCACCCTCATTTGAAAAATTTGGTTTTATAGTATTTGGCTGCACCTGCTGTAGATTTGCATTTTGTTTCAGGTCACAATCTACAGTTAATAAAAGAGTCCCTCCCACAATTTTTTGTGTTCAACGTCTTAGGAACACAATCTGATTACCCTACCATCACCTACAACTGCCCTCAGGGACCCCGTCATTCTTTAAATCATTTGTTTGTAGCCGGACTAGGTGAGTCTTCTCATAACATTATTGTTGTGGTATTTGGGGACGACCCCTTTAAGTTGTGTGTCCCTCCTTAGTTTTCCCTAACTAATAAGGGTTCTCTCTTTTCCAATTCAGGTTTAAGGGTACTAAGGTTCTCGCCCACTAAGTTTAAGGTTCTCGCCCACTTGAAATTTGTGTTAGTAAGTTCTTTTGTGTTTGGTAAGATTGAAGAAAATTCTCCTTATTCCTTTATATTTAATTGGGGGACAGATTAAGGAATTAGTTTTCTTATTCTGTGGGTAATTATAGTCTGGTTCAAGTACATTAATTAAGTAATTAATCGGGTAAGCCTGGGTGTAGGAAATACGTGCATTAAGGATGCATTCTGGAATCCCGCTCCTGCCTCCCCTCTCAAAAGCCCTGACTAAACAAAACTATAGCATTGGTGACCATTTGGATTGCACCCTTCCTTTCCACGCCATTGCACTGCATCCGAATAAGGTTTCCAATTTGCAAAGTCAACCACACCATCACTGGGCCCAAGGTTACAAACCATGTTTCTATACCCTGCATAAAAAGATGCTAAAAGTAAGCCACACCTCCCCTCCCGGTCAAGCTCACCAAACACAACTATGGCCTCATGCTGTACCTTGAATTTTGACCAAACCATGCCGCCGACCAACAACAAATCCCACGCAAATGGCTGTGCTACCTGCAGTAAGTCTCCTGCCCCCTAACCCCCCTTGTCTATTTTCAGTAACTTGGCGTTAGACAGGACTACCCTAGCAGAAGTACCACCAATTTCCGCCGCATCCGCGACAGCCAATTTGCTCATGCCCCGATCTTCAGGTCAGAATTATGCCATCACGGCCCCCACATATGCTAGGGCATCAGCTGTATCTCAGATACCACTGCCCAGCACCGCTGTGCATTCCAATAATGATCCCATTGTCGCCCGTACCGAATCTTCAGATTCCTTCATCAATAGTGATCCGCGGCAGGTCCCAACCGCCACTCGAGCACCTGTAACCAATCACTGCAGTAGTTTGGCCATAGCAAATGCAAACAAAGTCCACAATTTTGGAATCGAAGCACAGGATGACCTGGAGCAACTCAGTACAGGGGCTGCGTGAATCACCAGTAACATCCCAACAGTCCAAACAATTCACCAAAATATTGGCGCCATTTACAATCAATTTCATGCTCAACAACTATGTGTCAAATGTAGAATTCAAGAACAAGTTCAATCTACAAATGCTCGCTTTGCCACCCTAGCCAAACATATGCAACAATTCATTTCTACAATCACTGTGGCAGCTCTAGCATGCCATGCACCCACACCAAGACCATGGCCAGAAACCGCACAGTTTCACTGCGAGAAGCTGCACAATTATTATATCCCAAATGAAACACTCTGTGAAACTGATCCTGCTCTGGTTTTTGGTCGGCCACCAGCCCACATTAAACTAAAGGCATCATGCACTGACACCCTGTACAATAACAAAATTTCCAGTGCCGCTTGCAGCAAAGATGAAATCTCTCATGCCATACGGCAAGGATGCCCACAACCCCGGGTCAACCCATTGGGATTATTGGGTTACCCGGCCAAGGATTATTATGATCATCCCCAACCTTGGTACAACCTGCCATGCATGTCCCACCCAGAAGAAGATAGCCGAATTAAGACTTTTGTCAACAATATGCATCCTCTTGCAATCGACAGATCTGCAACCAAAAAACGCCTCCTCCGCTTCTTCATTGGCCTTGAAAACAAATTCTGGTACAATGCTTCAAATTAGGTTAAGATGAGCGCACTTTCCCACCTCACTTGCAAATACACAGAGCGACATGATTCAAGATATGATGTGATACAGAGATGCAAAGAACTTTCTGATGTTCCAATTGGCTCCCAATTGCAATCAAATGACCCTCAAGCCCGAACTCGCGTCCATCACTCCTAAACCTGGAGAAGAACTCGCTGCATTTTTGAGCAAGGCGACATCATGTGCAATTTTTGTACCAAGATGAGGATAAAACTTTCCGGCACAAACAAGTAATTGGCACATTTTTAACTAAAATGCCTGTTTTCTATCAATTGACTATCAGAGAGCAAGCAAAAAGTTTCACAAACATTCAACAACTGGTCAACCCCATCACTAAAGCCCCCAGTGTCGTCAACACTACCAAAGCCGAAATGGGAACCGCAGACTGCCCCATCCTTGTAAATCAGGCGGAGCCAGAGACACCCCCACCAAGATGGCCGCAACCTTTCAACCGTCGTTTTGATCACTGCCACAGCATGGATCGCTCACAGGATGGCTACTACTACGGATTTCTTTGAGGACATCTTTGAGGATCTGACGATCACTTGGATTTTAAACAGATTCTTTCAGAAAAGTGTTACATTTTTGTGCATAAGATCTTTTATAGTCTAAAATTTTCGAGGGTTTACTGATCTTTCCACAAAATTTCGCCCCCCGATAAGTCCAACATTTCTAAAACTTGAAGGTAGAAACAACCTCTTCTGCCTATTAGAGGAAGTTTTCCCAGGAAACTCACCCTTTTGTAGTTTGAGGCAGATCTTGGCACCTCATTTTATATACATATGTACAAGAATCATCAGTACTATAGTCAGTAATTGTCGAAAGTTGCATGATTTGTATGTAAAACTGATCAGCAGTGTGTAGAATATGAGACAAAGTTCATATAGGGTCATAGTGTAGGCGGACAATGGCTATGTTTGACAACACAAAAGTGCCCAAAGTGACCACTATGCTGTTGGTTGTATAACTCAAAGTCTCCTGGGTTTACATGTAAATTACACATTTTTAAAATTAACAAATTTTACAATTTTTTTTACAAATTTAAAAAGTTTTTTCAAAAACTTTTTGTGCCAAATTTGTAACAGTCTTTATGTAATTCTTTTTACTATGTGTAACAGAATTTTTAATATTTCAACCCAATTAGTGTTTACACCTGATATGACAAAAAAGCTATGTGAAACATTAGCTTATTAGCATGGTTTGCTCATTCAAATTATACACAGCCAGAATGATGTGAACCAGACATGCGTGGCAAGAGTTTTCCAGGGGGGAGGGTCCATGAGCTTTTTTCCCTGGGGGGTGGGGGTGGATGAGCCAAAAAACAAAAAAAAAAAGTTCTGCAAACCTGTTTTTCATTGAAAATATGAACGAAAATCATGAAAAAACCTGTGTTGGAAAAAGTTCAGGTAGGGGTGTTTGACAATTTTGTTTGGCCAGGGAGGTGGCCAGGGTCACAGGTATAGGGGTTTAATCCCCCTACCCCCTATGTGCCCCCCTTATGTGCATGTATGATCCCAACGTGATATTGTTTCAGCATCAAAGGGCAAGTTTTCCATGAGTGCACTGAAGTCTATCAAAGTTTTTTTACTATTACAAAGATGATGTAACAAAAGTCACAAATTTGTTCTAAATGTCTTATGTACTAATCAAGTATTTTTTCATTGAACCACTAATTTTCACTAATTACTGTAGTACCATTGCAACTTTCACGCTTTTTGATTATGCTAGCCAGATGGTATGAAGAATACTGTAGGCACTTTGATGCTTTCATGATTTAGCCTAAGATACTGTAGAAATACCTTCGATCTTTGCCGGATAAATCTTCAGATTTTTTACTTTGACTTTTTAGAGCTAATAAATTCAAATGTACATTTCAATTTAAGAAATTGTAAAAAGTTTTGTGATGTTTCAAAAAACCTTCATGTTGTTTCTTGTGTACATTTTAAAAAAGTTATCTCAAAAGTGATAAGCCATGCGTAAAGCCACGTTTTACACAGCATAAAAAATGTTAAAATGATGAAATGATAATTATAGTCAAATTAAATAGCTTTATAAATGCTTTGCAAACAACTTTGCTGCAAATTATAGCACATTTGAAATTGACGATATTAGAATACATGTCACAGTAATTTGCCCTGGATTTTGTATTAATCAGGTGATGAAATGAATTATTATAATTAAGTAAAGGGCACTCAATTCTGTAAAGTTTACAAATGTTGTATCTTGCTTTGGGTCGGGGCGGAGATGATGCGGCGTGAGCAGGATTGGGATTCCGAGGTTGCGTCCTTAATGTACGTGCGTCCCACACCCACGTTTACCCGATAACCTAATTATTGGTGCTTAAACCCCAGCACTAAGTATCCCAACAATTAAAGAAAGAAGTGCTCTCTTTAATTGTCCCCCTAGTTACGCAAGATTGAAAGGCGAAGGATTTTCTACCTTTTAATGTTACGCAATGAAATACAAAACTTACGTGGACCAAACGAAAACGGGGGAGAAAATAAAAACTAAATCAAGAGAGAAAGACGAAAAAGGCGTGGTGGGAGGCGACGAGTATGGACTAGTGGTGGCCAACGGGGCGCACAACTAGTAAACAAACATATACAATTTTTAACACTAAAGATACTAATGAAGAGAGACCAGCGCACGCGTACCGACGTGCGCTACAGTAAGATGGCTGCTGGTGGTCCGCGTTGCTCTCTCCACTTGCCACCTGCGGGCCTCTGACGCGCTTTGACAAAACAATAAAAAATCGGCGGAAAACACACTACAACACAAACACTGCAGTCACCCTAGTACAGTATGACTATCCAGTAGAAGAAACTATAGCTGCACCATCTTAATTCAATCATGATCCTCTTTTTTCATAAAAGCATACTATACATTGATTTGAGCTCTCCTTGAGGCAATACTTCTATTTCACATTTGAGCTTATACCAAGCTGAACCTTCCTAAAGAAAGATGTTTATTCTCAGTTTATCAACATATCACGATAGTTTTACCGCTCTTCAAACCATGCTATCAGTATATCTAGACATATGAATAAATTTCCAATATAAATGATTGCAGTGTACCAAACTTCCGTATGATATTTTACTCTATTCCTAAATGAACATAGGAGTACACAAACATGATAACTATACTTACTGTACTGAGTAAAAAATCGATTTCACTCACACTTTCAAGGTCGATCAAATCATCTTCATTGATAGGCATGGGTGAAGGTACAAAATTGATGTTTTTGTTTTGTAAAATAAATACGCAACACTTTCTCCTGCTGAAGGTAAATTCGTGCAGCCTGTCACATTATTGATAGGGTTAGCCTAACCAAGTCACCGCAGGTGAACTATAGTCCCATGTCCCTATGAGAGAGATAAGTCACCAAAATAAGCGGCCCTGAACTTTGTACTGAGGTGAAGGCTTTTCCTGGTCAACCTAACCCTGCGAGTACAGGCTATAGAAGAAAATATAGGTAATTTGGTGCTGCTCTGGGGTTACTACTGTAGAATAAGGGTACCAGGTTAGGGGTGACAAATATTGGCCCTGTTCAGTATGTACAATGGACAGCCTTATCTGTAAGATGACATTGGAGCTTTGATTCCAATTGTGAACCACGAGATGCCTTTTGACGGAACCTCATGGAGGGGAATTACTGGTAACTAGGGGTAAAGCTAGGGGGAAAACCTGCTTAAAGGGGAATGTCCTTAACTACCTCCAACAATGATATACTCTGGAACTTACCTAGTTCACCTAGGGATGGCTAGGCAAGTGATCAAACAGAGGGTTAAGGTCACACGGGATGATGATGGCGGATCTGAGTGGATCGGCTAAAGGGTCTGAATGGCTTCAGGTAGATGGTTTTTATTCGAAATAATAATGACAGGAATCAGCTACACAGATGATGGAGGGAGGCGAAAATTTGCAAATGAATGCGACCTGAAGGGCCCAGGTAAGACAGGGAACTGAGATGGGGCTAATACACAGGCAAACCAATAGAAGGAATATAAAATTGACGCCATGGATGGCTGGAACAATGAAGACACTGAAAACGCAGAAAATGAGTGATATTGTCACATTTTACGCCATGTCACGTGTATGACATGTCCAACTGGGAGAGCTGGAGAGGTTTGGGTATCACATCAGGTAATACCGTGTTTTAGACGTCACATTGATGGTGAACCATATCAGATTGATCCTATTACAGTGAGTAATAGGCTGTGACTCCTGATGGATACTGGCATTTTCCCCAGGCTTCCCTGGTTGGCGTTGGGGGCCTAACCTGGTGAATGGTGGCTATAGAGAGGTCTATAGTTGGTTCTCTGGTGTTGTCCTGGGGTCTTACTGTAGGGTAATGGACAACCCTGCCAGGCTAGGTGCGACAATCCCCGAGTCCTACTCAGTGAGAGTGGGGACAGGGTCACCCGTAAAATGACCTAATTTGTGGGACCCGGTTACGAACCAGACAGCCACTTTTTAGCCCGAACCTGAGAGGTGGAGGCCCTACTTATCTGTGGAAAACCTGGGAAACCGACTTAAGAAGGGTTCCCCAACAAATACCCCACAAACAACAATAATCCCCTGAGAAGACTCACCTAGTCCTGTTTCTCAAGCGATTCGACGAATCGGGCGGCAAGTCCCTGGATACTTTCAGTCTTCTGGCAGTGGAGCGGGGGGATGCGATCTACAGGAGTCCTAGCGACGAGTTTCGGCTATCGGGAGGCGATTCTCCAAGGTTTCTCTGCGAACCGGGGCGGTCGGACACCTGGCACTGATGGGCAGCGGGTACTGTAGACGGGTAAGCGGCGGACGCAGTAACCGGGTATAAATTTATGCAAATTTATTTAAGAATAAGGCGGCGGACGCACAGGTGTATAATAAAATATGTAAATTTAAAGAAAGGCGGCGGACGCGGAGTTACAACCAGACGGAAGCTTGGTGAACCCAAGAATGTGTGAAAAACTAAAGAAACATGTCCTTTTAAGGACATGTTTGGCTACAGCTGCAGCTTGGGCGGAGTTTCTCGGCGCTCAGGCTAACTTCTGCAGCTAGACGCGATGCAGAAGATGCCTATGAGCACATAGACATTTTTTCGTTCACATGCGTTTAGCACTGAGGCCGACTGCAGTGCCTATGCTAAGCATATGAACGTCTTTGGCTAAACTTCTTAGCTAGTCGGTTTTGCGTAACAAAAACGACGCTAATTTTTGGTGATAAGAGGTGCATGGAATGCACCAAAAATAGCCATGTGCTCGTGGAGCACGACTGGCGGAAGTTTTTAGCTAAAGGGCCTACTGTAGCCCGCGTTCATAAAGAAATAAAAATATAACAAAACGAAACATAGAAATGCATGAAAATATAAAAACGAACACAAAATGCATGTGTAAAAATCAAATAAACGAAAACATGAATGAGTAATAAACAAATCATGAAGAAAAACAAAATATTGGCATGATCGGAATCACGTGACGTTGGGGAATTGAGCGGCACGTGACAATATTATAGCACAACACGTGTTTTAAACACCTTGTCAGCTACAGCAATACTTGGGCAGAGTTTATGACACCCAGACCCAATGCTGCAGAGACAAAGCTGCAGAATAGGCTTGTGCACACATAGGCACTTGCCTAGTTTGAATAAATTTAGCATTGGGCCGACTCGGTGCCTGTGCTAAACATATGAATGTCTTTTAGCTAAAGTTCTCACAGCTATTCATTTACGTCAGCAGGAGGGGAGCTCACTTTGATGACTCAAGGGGCATGTAATGTGACCCAAAATAGCTGTGAGTGAGGAGTGCCCTTCGAAGGAACTTTAGCTAACAGGGCATAATGTAGCCGACACAAAATAAATGACCAAGCATACATGAAACACAAAAGCATAAAAAATGACAAATGATCAAAATGTAATAAAATATCAGCTTGAGAAATCATGTGGCATTGATAATTTTGATCAGCATGTGACAACCCTATCAGTACTTCTAATAGTTTTGGGCATACTGGTTGCATTTGTGGCTGCTCTATTTGTGACTGTACCACTCGCAATTGCAAATATGCAGGTGCTCTTTTTCGAAGTCCATATTGTGTGCCAAATAATGGAGAGAGAAACAATTTAATGACTAACTTTGGGTTTAGGGCTTCCTAGTCATAATGTATAAACGTGAATAAAAATTATAGTGAGTTATGTAATTTGATGTCAAAAGATCAGGAAGTTGTGCAATCTTTGTATTGGGGAGTGTCATATTCTAAAAGTCATAAAGTGTTTAACTCTTCTTAACTGCAGTTAATAGTCATCACAAAGTTGCAAGAAGATGCTAAAGTCTATAGAGGAGAAGCAGCCAGGAAAAATATAATTGTCCAAGCTCCAAGTAAGAGTAGCCTGCATCAGAATTTTGATGGATCAGCTCAAAAGAAACAGGATCAGCTCAAACAGATAAATGTTTAAAAAATGTTGAATTTACATAACACAAATTTACCAGACCTTCATGAATGTGGAACCAGTCAAAAAGTATTATGAACAAGTGCAACCATACACACGCATTTCTTTGGAGATCAAGAAAGATGGTTGTTGGAGAACTTGTTAGATCTTCACCTTGGCTAGGCCTCTGATATAGTCCAACATTTCTTTGCCCGACCTTGCAACAACAATAAAAACTCACTAATAAGGAGACCTCATAAAGCAAATGTTGTATACTCCCAGAAGAAAATGTATACCTACTTGTAGTGCTTCACACTTCCAAAATTCTAGGACCGGGGTACCAGGTCTTTAGGGTACCCAGGTTACCCAGATATTTCAGGTACCTGGATTATTTATGCAAGTATTTAAAAAGTCAGTGAATGAATGCACTATATGAAAATTTTCAGAAAACATAAATTTTGAGGCATGAGCCTTGCAAAGTGCTACTAAACAAAAGTTAGGAAAACCCAATAACACATTTTCTTAAAACAAATTTTTTTCTCAAAAAAATTTTTTTTCCATTTGAAAAAAATAAATATTTAAAAATTTTTAACTCTTTAGAGCAAATCGTGGGAACCTGGTCATGTTGTATTTGAAAATGAGTCGGGGCTTCGGTCTTTGTGTTCAGGCAGGATTGGGATCCCAGGATTCCTCCTTAATGTACGTGTTTCCCACGCCCATGTTTACCTGATTAGCTTAATTACTTGTACTTAAACCCGACACAAATATTCCACCAATTAAGGAAAAGGTGTTTCCTCAATTGTCTCCCAAATTGCGTAAAAACTGAAAGGAGAGACTTTTCTACTTTTATATTACGCAATCAAAAAAGAACACTTACTTACAAACGAAAAAGGGCGCGAGAATATAATGTGAATCACTCCCATGCACTGGGGAAAGAAAACAAAACGGGTTACGTGCGGGGAGGCGGCGAGTAAGGAATAAAGTGGCCAGGGGGCACACATTCAACACGAAAAACATATAACAATAATAATGCACACTGAGAGAGCCAGCGCATGCGTACCAACCTGCGCTATAGTAAGACGACTGTTGATGGTCGGCGTTGCTCACTCCACTTGCTACCTGCGGGCCTCATGCAGGGTTTGACAAAAATGATGAAAATCGGCAGAAAACACACTACAACACCCCTCCCCCCTTGCGGTAAATCGCCCAAGCGATCGTCAAGAAATAACCAAAACGTGCAAGGGGAAGGGCACCGCCACTACAGGCCGTCACTGGGGTGGCTGAAGGGATCTTCGGTCTCATGCAGTGGGGCCTACAGAGTCGTTGGTGTTGTTTGAGCCGATTTTCGACAGCGCGTAGTGTGAGACCTCCCAACACAGGTTGCAATTAGTGAGGCCGTAAATTCAGCAACACGGCAGCTCGGGTTGTCGCTCCTTCCACACCGACGTACTGGAGTGCACCAGCATACGAGACAATGCGGATGGGAGGTTGAGGCCCGCCACTGCGATGGTGGCGGTAAGGAAACGGGCACATGGCAGCGGAGGCGGAAAGGACAAAAACGGTGCAAGTGGGGGCGTGTGGTGGTAGAACATGTCGAGTCATCTTACTGCCTGGTCTTAGCATCGGCTGCATGTGTGCTGGGGAAACTAGTACAAAATAAGGCACACAAAAAGAGATTAGAAAAACAAAACAACCAGTAATAACTAGGTTACTGAAAACAACAAAAAAGGAAAAAACGAATATTACTGTACAAAAGCTTGGAGTCAATGGCAGTGATGATGGCGAGTATCGGATGCAGATCAAGATTGTTGTTTATTGTCGCGGTGGTTGCGATTTTCTTGGCCATAGCTGTCGTTGTGATAACCATGGGGGTCACGGGGATCATCATGGCCATCGAAACAAATGAAGCGAGAGTGGCGATTGCGACCGTAGTTGGTGGTATTGTGGCGGCGGGAAGAGGAAGTGTAGGTTTGTGACCGTAATGGTGAGAGAGGGCTCACACCGTGGGGCAGCAGTTGCATAGCTATCAGCGATGGGCGATCCGAGGACAACCCTGTTGGTGGCAACAGTCGCCATGGCAACAAATTCCACCGGGCGGAGAAATCGTGCTGGTGTAGCAGGGGTACAGGACAGTCAGTTTTGCTATGATACTGGAGGTAAATTTGTTGGATATTGGTGATTTCCATTGGTTGCCAGAATGGTGAATATTGCGGATAGGCCATCCAAATGTCGATCAAGCCAACAGCAGTGTTGCAGGCCTGCAATAGACATGATGGGTTGTCCAAACCTCGAGCTTCATACAGAAAGAGAGCCAAATGAGCAGTGTGCATGGGGTCGATGACGCAGAGCTCCTCGGCCCACAGGCCGGGGACCCATCTCAGGATGTGTGCGACAACATCATGTGAAATGGGCGGTTGTTGTTCTTGGTAGGTGGGGCGATAGTGCTCGCCGAAATATTGGTACAAGGCCAGTGAAGCATTTGTCGCGCGAATGTAAACCACCATGGTAACACAAACACCAAGGCGCGGAAGAAATTGATCAAAACCATTTCGTGCAAGGTACGTGGCATGAAAAACTCAACGGATGAATCCATATGTGGCGGATGGCGGGGCGTCGCCAGCGTAATACAATGCGGTGAGTCAGTTGTTCAGAAATGCATGTAATTGGGTAATCAGGTTGCTTCACTAGGCAACCGCGGCTCGAAAGGTTGCGCAATGGTGGTCAGTGGAGGGACTCCGAAAACTGGTCTAGTCATGATAACCAATTGTGGTTGGGCTTGCATGGTACTCTGAGCTGATGTTGGGGCGGTAGGCGGCAGTGACATGGTGTGAGTTACGGTAGTTGTCGTAGCAGATGTCAGGGCCCTGGGGGGCTGCGATATGGCTGGAGGCGGAAGCGAAATTGAGGAGGATGTGGCGGGTTCCACGTCCATCGGGTGCAGCAGCAACAACGGGGCCTTGAACACATCTTTCGGCCGATTTTTCAAAGCTTCCATACCTCTTTGGATTTGGGCGTCCTGATGCAAGGGGCTAATGTAATCCATCAATTTGGGTGGTGATCGGCAGAAACCAGGTCGGTACGGGTCTTCATAAAAACCTGTTGAGTGCACCTGGTGGGTTTGCTCACTTTGAGTGTGGTGCTGCAGTGCATCCTCCCGGCCTTGGTGTTGGCGGCTATCACGGCTGGTAGCCTGAGGTTGCTGGGTTTCTTCTCGGTGGCGGTCATCACGAGAGTTTGACTCGTGGCATGAACAGTAGCTTTCCGATTGGTGGGCAGGTGGCTGTTGTCTTGCCGGCGATGCAGTTTTCATTGATGTGACTTTTGGTTGCAGCGTCACCGTTGTCTGTGAAGATTGGCGAGCCTCTTCAAGAGCTTTCTGTTTCTCCCATTGTTCACGGCGACGGGTTTGTTCTTTCGCTGGGCGTTTTGCCACGCTCAGTATGCGAAGTACTGGGTGGCGGCATTGGCCTTGTGTGGGGTTCGTCCCTCATATGCATCTTGTGAGATTTTTGATATTCGGCCTGTTCCTGAAGGTGTTGTTTGTGCTTCACGGAGTGTTCCAAACGTCTGGGTTTCCGGAAGGGCTGGCCATGGCGATCTAAAGCTGGTGCAGACGTGCTGGGGGCCTCTGCAGTTTGAACATCCACTGGTGCCCTTGGCGGCAATAGAGGCGCAGGCTGTGGCGGTTGCAGCACTGGCGGCGGGGGTATGGCAATCGGCAGCGGTAAGGCGATCGGCAGCTGTACAGCCGCTTGAGTAATGACTGGAGCCGTTTGAGAAATTTGAGGAACTGCTGCAGCTGGCGTTGTTTGCGACAGCAAGATATGTTGTATCTCTTCCTTAAGGGGGTCGGGATAGTCCTTCCAATGGTGTTCGGGGAACAGCATACTGGGCGGCAGTGATGGAAAATGATACGCAGTGAGGGCTGCGGCTAGTGCTTGCCATTGTTGATTTGAAATTATATGTTGTGAAAAACGAACGGATGCATTATACCTGGTGGTGGCAATAGTGGCGATAATCAGAGGTCCGGGCAGAACTGCTGGAGTTGCCAAGTAAATTTGCAGATCCACGGCGGGCGCCATTGGCGGCAATGTTGCTGCAGATTCGACAGGTATGACATCTATTGATGTGGATTGATCGACGGTGCTTTCTTTGGGTATGTCCGTCAATGTTTGGTCAGTGGCGGTGTTCGTTTCAGCGACCATCGCGGCATGTTGGAAGGGGTGGATTCGTCCATCGGCACCGGGAAGAGGGTTGAAATTTGGTCGAGCATCAGTTTCAAGAAATCAGTGATTTGCGTAGCTGTCACCATAATATCGGATGGAGCAGCGGGCATAGGAAGGGCCGACACGTCAGTTGACGGCTGCAGCTTCGCTATGTTCAAATCGAAAATTGGCATATCCAAAAGTTCTTCGTCGGCAGGTTCCACGTTGACACCTAGAGTAGGGCAGTCGAGTAGTTCCTCAGTGGTGAGCATGTGCATGGAAGTCGTAGTCGGCATGGGGTATGCATACATCATAGAAGCTTACTCGCTCCTCTTCAGGGATTTCCTCCAGAACATTGTCATTCCCGGTGTTTAAGAACAATTCCGTTTGAGGGCGGACTGATGCGATTACTTTGAGCGGTAACTCCACATCTTGGATTTCAATGTAATTTTCTTTGAAATTCAAAATCGTGTGGATATCTGGGTGTGCGAGAAAATTGGTGCCGATGATACATTGATCGTTTCTGTCATTGTCGAGGATTACACATTTGATAATATGTTCACCAAATGCAGATTCTATGGTAACGACTACAAGGCCATGGGCGTTTACAAGGGCGCCGTCGGCCACTTTGATTTTACCACATATTGGAAGTTGGAGCGATTGCATGTCGAAAGCGCGTTTGACTAATCCTGAGGACAATACGGAGCATTGGGCTCTGGTGTTGATAAGTGCGTGTGCCTTGATGGCTCCGAGTTTAATTGGAATTTGGAAAGCTCTCCTAGAGGCCTATTTGGGGACAAAGGTCTTCGAAGATGGCGTGGGGTTGTTGATTTGGCAAATGGATGAGCAGATGTGACGAGGATTGTTAAAAGGGTGGCCGGTTGCCTTCCAACAAATGATCCTGGGGCTCACAATTGGTGCGGCCGACGCTATTTCCTCAGACGGGATGACCATATTGGTGGCGGAGGTTGTTTGGTTGATTGCGCGCGGTGGTCGTCGATATGGTGGTGGATGATGGTAGGGCCAGTTGTAGCTCTGAGGACTGAGAGCTGGCTCGCGAGGAATCCGTAGGTGTTGTAACATATGGGGCTGGCATGGCATTGTAATGGATATTTTGTTCCCATGGCGCCCAAAATTGCTGATTCTGGTATACCGCATAGGTGTTCTGAACAAAATCATTTGGGCGTTGTATAAGGTTACCTTCATAGAAATAATTTCTCGCTCAGGGGGAGTAGTTTGAACCTCTTTGGGGTGGTGCTCCACGGCATGGTCTTGAATCCCGTTGGCCACGGATTTTGTTGGAGTTAATCCAAAAGTCGGTTTGCGGTGGTTGAGTGGCGAAGATTGGACAGGTGGCATCTTGCCGATTGGTTCATTGAGCATTTTGCCGCTTGAGCCAGACGCAATTTTTGGGGTTGTCAGTGTGGGACTTGTGGGCATTGCGCCACAAGCCTGTCGGTTGCGTGATGCCGGGACGATCTTGGCTTGCAGATCGGTCGAAGCAGTTGGCGTACGTCTCTCGCGGTTGAGATTGGTGGCGGCGGCTTTGTTGCCAGTTACTGGAGAAGTTTTCTTCGGGGCATTGCCGTGATTTACGTTCTTCGTGGTCACGATCATATCATTGAATCAATTGCTCCAGAAGCACCTCTGTGTGCAGTGGCGGCTGCTGAGGTGGTTCTAGTGGCTGTGGTTGAAAAGAGACAAATTTGATGGGGGGCGGCGCCGAGTTTTGTGGGCGGTGGTCCGTTGAAAATGTTTGGTCGCGATAGCCGTTCTGTGATCCGTCGGTGCTACTGCGACAGTTGAAACTGTGATCAAAGGGCTGCTGAGACCTCTCTGGCTGATTTTCCTTGTCGAATTGGTTGATGAGAATGGGTCGCTCCGCCATTCTGATTTTGGCTTTCCTCGCATTGAGGACACTAGGGGCTTTGGCCATGGTGTTAGCCAATTTTTGTACATTCCTAAAACTTTTCGCTTGTTCACCGATTGTTAATCGGTAGAAAACAGGCATTTTTGTCAAAAAGGTGTCAATTACTTGTTTGTGCCGAAAAGTTTGATCCTCATCCTGATATAACAATTGCACATAAGTCATTACCTTACTCAAAAACGCGATGGGTTCCTCTTAGATTTCAGGGGTGATTGATGCGAGCTTGCGTTTGAAAGTCATTTGATTGCAATCCAGGGCTAATTGTAACATGAGGAAATTTTTTGTGTCTTTGTAGCGCGTCATGTCTTGAATCATATCGCTCGGCGTATGGTGGGTGAGCCGGCGGAGTGCGCTCATCTTTATGTGGTTGGAAGAGTCATACCCCAATTCGTTTTCCAGACGAATGAAAAAGTTTAGGAGGCCTTTGTTCGTCACGGTTCCATGGATAGTTAATGGGTGCATATTGTCGACAATTGTTTTAATGCGGCTATCTTCTTTGCAGTGAGATGTGCGTGGCATTTAGTACTGAGGTTGCGGGTGGTCGTAATAATTGTCGGGCGGGTAATCTGAGAAACCAAAGAGATTTGCCACCGGCTAGAGGCATCTTTGAGGTGCGGAACGGGGTGCTTCTTCTTCACAACGTGTGGTACAGGAAAATTTGTTATTGTACAGGGTATCGGTGGACGGTGCTTTAGGTTTGACCTGGATTGGTGGTCGACCGAAAACGTGAGCAGGTTCAGTTTCATGGAGAGTTTCATTTGGGATGTAAATATCCCACGTTTCCTCGCCATGAAACCGTGAGGACACCAGCGGTGGTCTTGGTGTGGGCGGATTACCCGTGGCAGCTGTGGCGGCTGTTGTTGAAATCAATTGTTGCAGTTGCTCTGCTAGGGCAGCGAAGGGCGCGTTCGTGGATTTCACCTGTTCTTGGATTTTGAGTTGAACACATAGTTGTTATGCTTGGAACTGGTCGGAAATGGTGCAGATAATTTGATCAATTGTTTGTAGTGTGGGAACCTTGTTGGTAATCCGCGCGGCGGTGGTGCTGAGCTGGTCCAAGTGTCGCGTGCTTCAATTTAGAAAATATGGACTTTGTTAGCGTTTGCGGATGCTAGGCTGCTGCAGTGGTTGTTTGCTGAGGGGGGGTGGGAGCTGGGGCCTGCGGTGGGTCAATATTGATAAAAGAGTCCGAAGAATCAGTCCTGATGATGGTTTGGTCATTGCTGACTTGTGCAGCAGTGCTTGGCGGCAGTATTTGTGATATGGCCAGTGTGCTAGGGCATATAACCGCGGCGATGAGAGGGTTTTGACTCAGAGGCAGCGGCGCATGTGAATTGACTATCACGGGGGATGCGGAAATGAGCGGTACTTGAGTCTGTGCTGTCCCATCCAATGTGGAGGTACTGAAAGTAGACAAGGGCGGGTTATGGGGGGGGAGGCTTAGCAAGGATACTGCTGATGATTGCGCAATATTTGTCGGCTGCGGCAATAACATCTGGTCAAAACTCGAAGTGTTGCACGCGGCTGTGGTGGCCTTTGGTGAACTTGATCACAACCGGAGGTGTGTGAGATCCGGCGGCGTATAGCTTACTTTTGGCATCTTCTTCCAGAGAGTATAATAACCTTTTTTGTATCCTTGAGCGCAGCTACGGCGTGGTCGAATTTTGAAGCTTGCAGGTGTAGTGGGGTGCAACGCAACGGCGGGGAAAGGAAGCCTACAATCCAAAGGGTCACCAGTGTAGTATTTGGAAATGAGTTGGGGCTTCGGTCTTTGTGTTCAGGCAGGATTGGGATCCCAGGATTCGTCCTTAATGTACGTGTTTCCCACGCCCATGTTTACCTGATTAACTTAATTACTTGTACTTAAACTGGACACAAATATCCCACAAATTAAGGAAAAGGTGTTCCCTTAATTGTCTCCCAACTTGTGTGAAAACCGAAAGGAGAGACCTTTCTACTTTTATGTTATGCAATCAAAAAAGAACACTTACTTACAAACAAAAAACAGGGCGGGAATATAAGGCCAATCACTCCCAAGCACTGGGGAAAGAAAACAAAACGGGTTACGTGCGGGGAGGCGGTGAGTAACGAATAAAGTGGCCAGCAGGGCACATGTTCAACACGAAAACCATATAACAATAATAATGCACACTGAGAGAGCCAGCACATGCGTACCAATGTGCACTACAGTAAGATGACTGTTGATGGTCCGCATTGCTCACTCCACTTGCTACCAGTGGGCCTCATGCGGGGTTTGACAAAAATGATGAAAATCGGCAGAAAACACACTACAACAGTCACACATGACAACTATTTGATGAATCCATTTCCAAACTGGATATCCCACTAGGTCCAGGTTTAACCGTCTATACCCGCTCATCATCATTGATTTATGCCTCTTCAATCTTTATACATAATGCATCTCTCCGACTTTTATTGTTTTCTCATACCGTATCGAGTACCAGTGTTTCACACAGGCATAATTTGTCCAAGACTTTTTTCATATTTCCGTTTCGTGCTTCATTGTTGAAATACATAGATTTTTTGTTGCTAAAAATATGCTACAGTGACTTTTTGAAAGCCATAAGCCCCCTTGTTAACGCGTTGAGCAGGTAAATGCAGTGAATTAATGAAGGAAAATACATTCAATCAGTGTAACTGCACATAAATACAAGTAATAGTATATAAATATTCCGTTTATTCAATATCTTGTGGGTACCCCTGTCTAGCCAGGTACCCAGGTAGCACATGGGTTTCATTCAGAGACCCACCCGGGTACCCAAAATACCCGGGTACCCGATGTGAAGCACTACTTATTGGAAGGAATGATAGAGAAGAGTCCCCGACTAGTCTGACTTATACTCTTCATCCACAAGAGATGACACCAGGACCCAGAACCCTTATTGTATTGACCATATGCATGAACGCCCAACAGCTAGAGTACTGTATGTGAAGTGAGAAAAATTCCATATCCCACTAGTTGAATTTTCTTTTAACTATAAAACCAATATTTACTTTACTGACATATGATACAATGCCCCACGAAAACTTTGCATTTTCAATATAACCGAAATGAGGAAAATATTGAAAGTAACTTTATCAAGCTGAGATGAAATGTTTCAGAAAAGTATAAAAGCAAAAAAATTGAAAAAAAGCAGCAAAAATTAAAAAATACCACAACTGATCTGCATTAGAGAATTTTTTTTTGGTAATATAAAATCCTGGCAATTTTCGCAATTGGCCTTAAGATTTTTGTGTGGGCTACAGTGTTTCCAGAGGATCTTTAAAAAAAGTATTCTTACTTATAATAAAAAGCAAGATTCTGGATCTTGCAAATCAGTCCTCCACCAATCAGTTTAAAATCAGTACAAAATATTTTTTGAATACAGTAGATAAAATTTGGTTTCTAGTGTTAATGGAAGTAGTTTAATCCGCTCCACGAAATTGCTTCCCCTTTGATTATCATATTTACTTTGCTAAGCCATGGAATCAATGCTTTTCAAAAGTTTCTGATGTGTGTTCTCAAATAAAAAATTCGTACTGTAATCACCCCATATAGGACAAATACTATGAAAATACACCAGCAATTTTGGAATAAAAGCTAATGTTCCTAGAGGGTAAAGGAATCTTTCCTTTTTTGCTTGGATTGTGATGGAATTTTTGTGCTTTATTATAGAAAGTGGAGTCATAGTGATCATCATGCGTACCATAAAAATACTTTTGGTATTGGAATGTTCAAGGGTAAGTTTAGCTGTAGCAATATACCCATGGGCAGTGACTCCTGGCTCTTACCTACTGTTGTATGGCAACATACAACATTCCACCCGTAGGATTGATGTTGTAGCCAATCCATGGGTCCCGAACCCGGCCATTTTTGTTGAGCCCTGGTCGTGATGGTTACACCTATCCCGACATTGGCCAATAATGGGACAGCTACAGCGCCACCCAGGAAGCCCTTCAACACTGGTGACCGTACCAGGAGGCCCCCCTGTTGCTCCAAGGGTGGAGGGATGTTGTATGGCAACATACAACATTCCACCCGTAGGATTGATGTTGTAGCCAATCCATGGGTCCCGAACCCGGCCATTTTTGTTGAGCCCTGGTCGTGATGGTTACACCTATCCCGACATTGGCCAATAATGAGAGAGCTACAGCGCCACCCAGGAAGCCCTTCAACACTGGTGACCGTACCAGGAGGCCCCCCTGTTGCTCCAAGGGGGGAGGGATGTTGTATGGCAACATACAACATTCCACCCGTAGGATTGATGTTGTAGCCAATCCATGGGTCCCGAACCCGGCCATTTTTGTTGAGCCCTGGTCGCGATGGTTACACCTACCCGGACATTGGCCAATGGTGGTACAGCTACAGCGCCACCCTTCAACACTACTATTGAAATCAGACATTTTGACTAGTTTTATATACAGTTATTATGATACAGGAATGCATAATGATATGTTTGAAACAAGCACCTGCTTTTCTTTCAGAAATCTATCAACAACATTTGTCAAAACTACTTCGGGACATAAAACTAGCTAAAGAAACATTTCTGGCCATTAAGTGAGAATTTTTTTTGCGAAAAGTTACCAATTATTCAGAATCTGCTCAGGAAAGATTGATGACTAACTTTTGAGTATGGACCAGATTTGATTTTTTCGTTTTTTTTCTATAAATTTTTTGATTTTTCACAATACTTTTTTCAACTTGAAATTTCAGATAGAAAACTGACAATTTTTAGGCAGCAGGTATATAGTGGGTTGAAGCTTGACATACACCACAAACTGCTCCCTATCTTTTCATTTGACTATTTTTGACTGCTTTCGTGAAGCATAAAAGAGGGAAAAATACGCAAAGAGACATAACATGTTCACTTTGCCAAATACAATTACTTTTATGTTACAAGTAGTCCATTGCTCAACATTTTAATTGTTTTAAAAGGCCTTTATAGTTTGTAAAACATTACTATAAATTGTAATATCTAGTGGGTCTATAAAGTTGATATCGACTTCTGCTTTGGATGTGAGTTTTATAGTAAGGTATATGGATAACGCTTCATCTGAAATATCCATATAAACTTTAAGCTATGTATTCAGGTGTCATTTGCTGTCAACACCAATCCTGCCAAGCGAGTGTACGAGGGTGATGAGATTGAACCAAATTCCAGACCATGGATGGCACTGTATGGGGAAAATGCTTGTTCTGCTTTCCTGATCAATGAAAAAGCTCATTTGTTTGATGATGTGGAAGAAGGTGCCTCTGATATTATGCTCACAGCTGCCCATTGTGTAATTGGTGATAAGTAAGTTTTCATTATTTGATATCAATTATTGATCAATTTCTTCATGTATTTATGCCATGGTGAAGATAATGCTACCAAGACTCCTGTCAGATAGAAATATATTATTTTGTAGTTTTCAAATCAGTTTTCAGATATGTTGATTTATTCATAAGTAATCTAGTGGTTTGAAAATAATGGTTTTCAAAAAACTGATAATGAAAAATGACCTTTCATCAATGATACAGTAGCTTTACCATCCAAACCCATCTTGAATGGTCCCAAAATACAATAACCAAACTGTATTTGACAACATCATCAATCATATTTTCTTTTGTAAAATTGAAAAAATATGGTGGGAACGTAGAAAAATACAAATAAGTGAACAATTGTTGAGAATGCAGGGATTTGCATAGGCTGCTCTTCACTTGGCATACCTTGGGCCAGAGAAACAATTGGTTGGTTAGGATGGGTTAGGGTTTTACATATCTATGAGCTGATTTAAGGTAAGCTGATAGTTCCATTTGAAATTAATTTCTTATCAGTTTCGTATTAACCATGTTTCGCAATATTTAATCAAATTATGATTTTGTTTGGTACTCTGCATTGCTTCCCTTATAAGACAATGCATTTATGCTACTGATCTGGATTTTCAGGTTCAATGCAATTTAATGAAAAGACAGAACATTAATCAAAGCCTGAAATAACGCAACTGGGAGATGAAATTTATTTTAGATTACATAATAAGTTAACATAGACCTGCTAAATTTTGCAGCTGAGCAGGATAATAAGCCAATAATGATTATTAATGTTATAAGCAGCACCAAGTAAAGAGAATTTGTTATTTTAAGCTTCTGAAATGTAAAAAACTGCATCTTTTTACATGGAACCATCAAATATTGTTCTTTTATTGAGGAGAAAACACCAAATTTTCATTCATCATAGAAAGGGATGCATCAGTAATTGAAAAGCTAACAAAGATGATTCTTGTCTCAGGAAATTGTCTAGAAGAATTTTTTGTGCAGAATTTCTTCAATTCAAAAATTGCTAAGGTTTTAAAAATTGCTTGCAGCTTGTCTATTTATCTCAGATTTATGTATTTAAGCTAGTTCATCTAAAAGCCACAGAAGTTGGTCATGTGTTATTTTCATTATTTTCTCTTTTAATAATGTTTTCATAATCCCTTCTCGTGACCTGTACAGAGTCAGGGTTTTTTTAAACATTGCGCTAATCAAAATATTTTAATGTCATATTTGCTTCTCACTATTACTTATTTGCCTAAATTTCAACATTATGTCAAAACACCTGTTTTAAAATTATCCAAGTACTGTCCAATAGATAAGAGTTGGAGCAGTTTCAGATTTGAGCCACGGTAATTCAATATGCAAAAGTGACAAAGGGAATTAAAGTATTGACAAAGTTTTTTGGGGGGAAACAGTGATTTTTGAGTTTCCAGCACAATTTTGCAATATCCATAGCTTTCTTTCCCAGATGTTTTCAAAAATTTCTCTCTTCCTCTCATTAGCACAGGTACTTATGTTCAGAAGTTTCCATTAGCATGGCCCTGGTTTTATAAGCCCCGTTCTGAAAAGCTCTTTGCATGGATGTGCTATCATAGATAAATTTGGTCAGAAGCAGCAGTAGTAAACATTTACTCCACATCTTTACATTATGATTCTCCATTTCTTGGCCATACAATCACAAAAAAATTATTTTTTTTCCTTTTACAACATTTGTATTTCTATAATCAGCAGTACAGTGGTTATAATAATTGACATTTCCATAGTCAACCTACTACTTTTTCACAAAATTCGCAGGTGGAGGAAATTGAACCCTGGTCGTTTGATTGTCCCATTGCAACCTTTTACCAAATATCCAGATCTTTAATCAAATGTGACATATAAGTTAAGTGTCTGGAATTTAGAAAAAACATAAAAAGGCACTTCCTGTCTCAGACATTGCTGATTAAAGGATCATAAATGTTGTAAAAGGCAACCTGAAAATTCATGACTTACATTAATATTTAAGCGTCCGAAAAAAGATATTTCTACCAGAGCGGTCTTTTTTTGCAGATGCCCATTTCTAACTTTCTGAAAAAGTGATGGCTTTTTGATAGATGATAATGTTTTAAAACACTGTTTTTGCCTAGTTTGTATGGATTTCAAGAATGAATGCATTTCCCATTTGCAACAAAGTTTTCAGAATCATATTAAAATCTTGTCCCAAATGAACAATGCACATTTTCAAATTTCACTAATGAAAAATGGCGCTATTGTCTATGGCGCATTTAACACATGGCGCATATGACATGTGACGCATTTGGATCAGCACAATGGGCAAAAGCTCATGTGAAAAGACCCACAAGCAATGGAACGGTCCTTTCTTTCTATGTGATTAATTGTTCAGTGTGCTGCGCCATTCTTGGAGATAATAAAAACTGACACATGAGACTGTCTTCCAGAGTGGCGAATGCAAATTATGATTTTTTGCACTATCCAAACGCGATGGTTGCATTTGGGAAACACGACAAAAACGTTGCTATGGAGCCAAAACAAGTGAATATCCTTGCTGTTAGGGCCATAATACCAAAAAACTACGATCAGAACACCCATCATCACGACATCGCAATTGTGAAGCTAGAAAGACCAGTAGAATTCAATGAACGGATAAAACCTATTGCCTTGTCAATGGCTAGCATTGATTATGTAGCAAACTGTTCAGTGGCTGGCTGGGGCAGAAGTTCAGGTGATGAAGCAATATGATTTATTCCATAAAGTTGAAGGCATACTAATGACTGTTGTCCCATTCATCATTTTATTGATCCAATTTTTAAATAACATAACTTTGATAAAATCAGAATAATTAGTATATTCATGTTAATCATTTGGCTATCTATACTAACTTTTTGTTCAACTATGGAATTTTTTACAGTTCTCAATGAAAAGAAATTCAATGAGGTAATTGAAAATGGCACGCAATATTTGATCCATGTGAATCATTCGGACAAATCCTATCCAGTCGATGTAAGATCTTCAATTGTATGTGTCCATTGATTTCTGTTCTGAAATGGCTAGTGACGAGTTGAACTGGAGTGCACATTTAGTCATGCCCCCACTCTGCAAGTGTTGTATTTGAAAATGAGTCAGGGAGTTTGAGTCTCAGGCAGGATTGGGATCCCAGGATTCGTCCTTAATGTATATATTTCCCACACCCACGCTTACCCGATTAACTTAACTATAGTACTTAAACCCAACACCAATAACCCTACCAGTCAAGGAAGAGGAACTCCCTTAATTGTCTCCCAAATTAAATGAATACAAGAAAGGAAAACCCCTTTCTTCAATTTTACTTACCCAATGAAAAAACACTTACTTACAAATGCAACGGGATGAGAATAACAAACAATTCACTACCACACACTGGGAAGAATGGGAAGAAAGATGTGCGTGCCGGGAGGCAGCAAGTAAGGGAAAAATAACTATGAGACACATGTTATAAAAACACACAATAATAATGCCCATGAGGAGAGCCACGCGTACCGACGTGTGCTACAGTAAGACAATTTTTGATGGTCCCCATTGCTCACTTCACTTGGTACTTGCGGGCCTCATGCACGGGTTGACAAAAAATGACAAAATCAGCGGAAACACACTACAACACAAGTGAAGGCATGCCAAAAAACCCTGTTCTGTTGGAAACTTCTGTACAAAACTGCACATACTTCATGCAGCATTATTGCGGGAAGAAAGTATATTCTACTTCATGTTGGGAAGTGTTGTGTTTTATAGGGTGACTCTGGCAGTCCGATGACTTGTTTTGATGGAAACACTATGGTTGCGCAAGGAATAATGTCTGCTGGAAATCTAGATTTGGAGGAAGAATTTAAAGAGATTTTTGTCACCAATATTGCTAGCCATATACCATGGATATTGGATGTTTATGATGATATAAAGGAAAATTTTGATGAAGATGAAGTCAGATATAAACCTGACATATCCCAGCTTTACCCTTTTGTTGAGCCAGCGAATGATAGTAGATTGACAATGGAATTGTTAAAATACTACTGCGAGGGCCTCGGATTCAATCCAACACAACAACTGGGAAACAAGTTGAATCTACACTTGAATCAGACCAGATACATAGAAATGTTTTTTTATGGATATGATTCCAAAATAACATTCCAGAGATACAGTTTTGCATTATCCAATATCGTAGGATATGTGGAGCTCAGTAGTGTGTACGCATGTGTCAGCCTGTGCCATCAGATCAATGGAGCACAAGTTTGCACTTTTGTTGCTTCTTTAAAGCGATGTTATTTGGCTCATGGTGAAGAGGAAGATATTCTACAAGTCCATATATTGAGTGCAGTCAGAATATTCCCAAACCGGAAAATATCAAAAATTGGTTAGTAGATTTTCATCAAACTGTACATAAATGGTTTCAAAGGCCAATTTTTACAGGTAATTCTTTGATGCATCCACAAAACTTTCCATTGAAAATACGTCCTGCAACAGTTAAAAGCTATATCCCACAGCCATCAATCATTGTTTACAAGAAGACAGATTTTCGCATTTATTGTCCTGGTCGTGCTGTCAATGCTTCACATTCCGGCTTCTATATCGAAGTTTCTACTACGTGCTTGTCAATGATCAGATTGAAGTAAGAACTTATGCAAATGTGTCGAAATGGGAGAAATATATAAAGAAAATGAAAAGGACCTAATTAGCCATTCACTAATTCCCCTAATCAGGCCAAAACCTTAGGTAGAAATAGTTAGCAACAGTTTGGTCTGTCCCAATTTCAACAAAATGATGAGGTGCTTTGGTTCCAAGGAACTGCAGATGATCTGATAACACTCAGAGCTCAGGTAAATTCCAATTAACAGGCAAAACCAAGAAGCCAGGTGGAGAATTGAGTTGAAAATGTAGACTTGTATGCAGGGTGGCTCTCCAGAGATCCAGGGTCTTACCTGCATTCTATCTGCTGGGAGATCCTCCACAAATGTCCACACCTTGGACGTTGTGTTTGGGCGAAAAACTCCAAAATAAATCTATAAAATGGAATATTGGCCAGTCAGGCTTGCACAAAAAAATAAATTATCACACAATGACCAAAACATAAATGTTTGGGCCTTTTACGCGCAATGTCCATGCAAATCGGCATTGACACAAGATGCGTCCACTTTGGCTATTTTTCACAACCATGAGATAGACTATGTCCATCTCCAACAAATGAGACAGTATAGACTGGAAATTAATACTAGCATGTTCAGCATGGTTTCAGTCTCCTCCAAAAGCAGAAGTTGAGGATCCATATATCCATCGGATAGAAGGAAGAGTGTAGGGTATTATGTTAGGATTTCTATAGTTCCTATTCCACACTATTTCAAAACTTAATCACTCATATATGTAGACAATCGTGCCCTCCTCATATCAAAATATGTGTTGAAAGATATGCTTTTTGTTTGGACAACCATTTAACAGATCTTTCTCAATTTGCAAGGGACGTTGGAGCAGCAGCTATGGTTATGGAAATCAGTAATGGTACCAAAACTGAGACTGTAGAAATATACTTTGACCGAAGAACGGTGGATGATGTGTCGAGATCTTTGCAAATGTTTGATGCTTCTGTATTGCAAAGTTTACAAAACAATGTGGCCTCATTGGATGGACCAAAGATAAGAAGATTTGATTACCTAGATGGAAGTTTTTCACTAAAGCCATATACAATGCCCTTTATTGTGACCTTCAAGAGTGTATGTATAGGTGTCCTCCTCAACGAGTCCAGCATAACAGCAAATGGTCGAGAAGACAGAACAAGATTTGCAATGGCAGCAGGCCGTTGTTCATCGAGGTAAAAATGCTCAAACCTCTATCCTGTGTATGTAATCTGTACTTCAGATGTATGAGTAGTATACATCACAGAAATGTGAAAAAGGCTAAGCAGACACAGTAAGGATGGAACTGGACTAGATGGTCAAATTCACTTCTACTTCCAGATAATTTGGCTTCAATCTGGTATATCTCACAGCACTATGAAATCTGATCAGAATTGTCAGAAAAAAATGCCTAATCTGGAGAAATTATATTCAGAACATCTATAAACAGTAAAATATGAGCAAACAGGTCAATTACTTTTTTCTACAAAACTTTCCTCTACTAAAAGTGTAGGAGTATGTGCAACTTAAATATTCGTCGTTTAGTGATACTGAGTCCGAGATTAATGATATTGTGCCCGCAAAAAGATGAAGAGTATTTTATTGATTCTTCTAATAAATTTCTCTTAAATATATGGCTAGACATATGATTGTAAAATCCTGGGGGGACGGTTGCCCAATGGCTAGCCGTATGCTTGACGATTTCTGGGGGGGTTCCCATAGCACTCCCCCCAATTACATGTATGCTTGAATTTAATATTACACATAGAAAATGAGGTGAATCGTCAAAAATTCATGTGGCATTTCAAAGAAACGATTTGTTGTTTGGAAAAGTTGAGAATCAGTCCAATGTCACATTAGACGAAAGAGGGGCCATGTCACCTGATGCCATGTGATGGCACCAAGGTGTTGGCCCTCTTTTAACCTAACCCAGTGAGTACTGGCTATAGAAGGAACTATAGTTACAGTGGCACTGTTCCGGAGGTTTATTACTGTAGGTAAGGATAACCCCACCAGGTTAGAGGTTAACATTGGTCTAGTCAGTGTGGAGGATAGACAAGCCCATCTGTCTCATGACCTGGGCATTGGGACCCTAGTCGTGAACCAAAGATCGCCCTTGAACTGACCTCAGGGAGGGAGTTTTGCCAATAAAAGAGTGGGAGCTAGGGAGAATAACCCACTCAGGATGAAATACCTGACCTAATCACTACTGTATCCTGGAAATTACCCGGTCCAGCAGAGAGGGTTGAAATCTTGGAAAATTGACCCTTTCAGAAATGAGAATTATATGGAATTTGTACAGGGGGTAGCTTGGAGTCGAACCCCAGTTACCAGTTTTCTGAGGCTGATGCCCTCACCAATAGACTACCACACCATGAGGTCAACCCAGATTAACGTGCTCCCCTCGGCCATGATTGACCTCAGTGAGGCCATTCATCAACTATTTTTTTGAACTTCATTGAAAAGTCCATGCTCAAAAATTCCTTGTAATAGATGGTAATAATGCCATCTAGATCGGTGACTTTTTGGCAAAAAGCTGCCATCAAGGTCTAATCCAAAAAACATTTTTTAGTTACAGTAAGAACACCAAATCATCAAATATTTGCCTCTTAAACATTCTGGACTTGGAAAAAAAACTTATTCGTCTTCTTACTGTAGAATATAAATTTCATACTTACTTATCAAATCGGGTTAAAATTTCAAAAAAGTTAATATTTTTGTGGTGTGTCTCCACTGATTTTGATGAATTTTTTAATTTTGTCTCCATTTTGAAGAAGCAGCCACAGGCACACACCTAACCAAATGTAGTGGACCATTCCAAGGCAATTACTGTAGGTCTTAGGTTGGGCGGGTGTGCCTGTGAGTATTCATTCAGTGTTAGTCACTACTCCTGGTGCCTTTAATTTTGCTGGGGAGTTTCTGTAATAATCATGCCCACTATCCAGGTTTCTTTATTATTATACTAGTGCAATTTAGTAATCGTCAGTATGTGTGTTTTTTGTGTGAGTGTTATATTCGAAATCTAAATGCAGGGTTAAAGATGCCTCAGGCCCATTACCTGTCCAAGTCCATGAGTCAGATAAGAATAGATAGTCAGCACGAGAGATAGCCAGGGATCGTCCTTTAATGCATGTGTTTCCTACACCCATGCTTACCCGCGATAATTAAAACTCTAGTACTTAAACCCACTCGATAATGATCCACATTATTCCTGTTTTGAATCTACCCAAGCTTATATAAAAAGAGGAGGTGTTTCTCCTATACAATTATTACCTAATAAAAGTGCACTTACGAAAAGAATCAAAAGGAAGTGGTTGCGCAATGGCGACTAGTGAAACAATAGGAAAAATGGGCGTGGCTAAACACAATGGAGTGAAAAATGGGAGTGGCTAAACACAATGGAGTGAAAACTGGGCGTGGCTAAACACAATGGAGAAATGGAGTGCACAAGGAAACTGCAGACCAATACAAATAATACTAATAAAAACTGAAGCACACACCTGCTAAATCCATTTCCTACAGTAAACAGCCTGGAATCATCCACTGCACTCGCTTCATTGTACCTGTGGGCGCATCTTCAAAAACGACAAACTATTAAGAAACTGAGCAGGAATAGGGAGACTGAAATATATGTAGAAATTGTAAGGAGAATCTCACTCTTTCTATAAGATAATGCCCAACTGAAATTGGGGAACCAAGGATTCATGGATTTGGGTCTTTTACATGGGGTTTAAGTAGTTCTTTTCTCCTCCATCTCCAGTAAGTGTTAGGCGGTTGAAAGCCCATGCATGAAGGTGGATCCGTGGCTATCTCTCCTGCTGAATCTTACTGCCATCCGACTCAAGGACTAGGACAGAAGATGGCCTCAATCCCTCAATATTTTTAAAGACAACAAAACTTCGCTTTCCACAAACATCAATTAAACTTCAGAATCAGAAAAGTAAAATTTTTAGAATACAACGTAAGTGCCTCATAGAATAACTTGTTTGCAGCGCATACAGATAGAAAAGATGTTGATTTTGTGGCACTTTTTGCATAAATTGTGAAGAAAAAACCAAAAAATTTTTCAGTTTTGCTAGAGTTATGTTTCTTGCTTGAACAGCACATCATTCTTGGAGTACTAGAATCTCAGTTTTTGTGGTTTCTTCATTACACAATTGAAAATTATGAATGTTATATTTGAAATAAGTCGAGGTGTGGAAGGGAGATGGCGGCAGGCAGGAGAGGTAGCCCGGATCGACTTTAATGCATGTGTTTCCAACACAAATGCTTACTTGAGGACTGCTAATCCCAAAGTAGTTAAAAAATGTAGTATACTATACTGACATTTTCCAATTTTTTTATTTTTTTATTATAATTTTTTATTCTTTGTTTTTTTCATTTTTTTTCATTTTTATTTTCTATTTTTTGAAATTAAAAAACAAAGTTCTGATTCTAATTTAAAATTGTAAATTATATACAGAATTGATCAGAGTCAAGCTAAATTTGAAAAATAGGGTGTAGCCAAAAAAAGTGTTCAAATTTACTTATTTTCACTTTCCCAAAATTCTATAGAATTTTCATTTCTGAAAAGTTATCAACTTGATTGGTCAGCAGTGCAAAGCTGCCACTTGCCAAAGGTTGTAGGTTCATGACAACCAGTCATTCCAGTAGTATGCTAAAACAGTAGCCATGGGCAGCACCTTAATCTGGGTTCACCTCTTGATGTGGTGGTCCAGTGCTGAGGACATCAGCATGGAACCAAAAAATAACACTGTTCGAAAAGGCGTGAATTCGGAAATTTAATGTATGTACATATAAAATTCAAAATTTGGGGTGTCATAACTTTAGATGAACATCTTCATGTATTCTGTGGGTTACTGTAGTTGTCAAAACTAGGAGAGAATTTTTTTTTAGAAAATGCATTGAATATATAACTTACAATTAAGCAAATTTCACAAAATAGTCCAGCTTGTAACTCCAAACTGCGCACAAAGCATCAAATTTACCACAACAACTACCCGAAATTCATCTTTCAGTCAAAACCTAGGCGTATCCATTTCCTAAATCTTTGAGGGCCATTGAATTTGCCCCTGAAAACAAAACAAGAGATTAGTTAGAAACATACAATAATTAATATTCTGTAGTTTTTTTTGTATTCAAAACTCACTAATAATCAAGTACTATTTTGCATTTTTGTTACACTACTACCAATCAGTTTTATATTCCAAAGATTTTTGGGTAATTAATGGTATAGTAAACCTCAAAGAGTACATCTATTCACCTGACCAATCCTCGCCAATATAAAATGGGCAACAAATCCGCCTTGATGAAATAAAATAAACGCCTCTCTTTCGATTGGTCCAAAAAAGGGAAAGTTTCCCAGGGAGTCATGGAATAATCAAATTCGGGCATTATCCCCTTACCGTAACCAGTGACCAGTGGGCAAGAAGCGTAACCATTGAACTATGGAAAAGCACGAACACCATGGTAAGACATATCAAGTGAGGTATACTAAGCTTTTCACCTTTGATGTTAACAGGTGGCCCTCTAGAAATTCCACTACATTGGTTTGAAGAACGCCACTCTCGACAGCTGAAAAAAAAATTTTCAAATTGTCCATAATGAGTGACAAGGCTTGAAAATAAAAGTTTACTGTAGGAAAAATATTCTATTGTAATATAACTGCAGCAAATGATATTCAAACTTCAAATTACCTGCTGCAGCAGCTGTTTTACTAGTTGGTACATTCGTACAATCGCCTATGCCAAACACGTTTGGAAAGATTGTATGCTGAAGGGTGTCTTTTTGGATGTTCAAATATCCGGCTTCATCAACCAGGGATTTTTGATTACGTAATACATCGGGTGAAAAACATGGTGGTGTAATGTGTATCATTTCATACTGAAATAAAAAATGTGGGGTTACTGTAATCATTTTGGTGGAAAATGTCTTTATGCAGAAACCATACTGTCACGTGCCAATCAAAAATATCATTGTTTATTACTTTAATCATTTGTCATTTTTATTATTTTGATCATTTGTCATTTTATGCATTTCTATTTTGTTTGTGCTCTGTCATTTATTGTGTTTCTTTTTGTGTCAGCTACAGTATGCCTCATTAGCTAAAAGTTTCCTCCAAAGGGCACTCCATGCTCACAGTTATGTTGGTTGGGATAACATGCCCCTTTTGTCAACAAAGTGAGCTTTTGCTCCGGCTGACACAAACAGATAGCTGTGGAAACTTCAGCTAAAAGTTGTTCATATGTTTAGCACAGGAAGTAAGTCGACCCCAATGTTAAACATATTTGAACTATGTGAGTGCCTATGTACTTTATCCCTGCAGAATTCGGCCAGGGTGTTGTAAACTCTGCCCAAGTCTTACTGTAGCCAATAAAGTTCTTAAAAACGTGTTTCACCCTGTTTTTTTCCCATTTCAGGGTTCTGCAGCATCTTATTGTTTTAGCCCTCCCCTTGCACTGACTTTTATATTCGTTTTATTGGTTCACCATGTATCAGTGCTGTCTCAGCTTCCTGTCTTACTCGTGCCCTTTATGTCACATTAATTTAAATATTTTTGCCCCCTCCATCATCTTTTGTACCAGATCCTCACGAACATCATTTCAAATAAAAAAAAGGCTACTGGATGCCCTTCACCTCTTTAGCTGACCCATCCAAATCTCCCAACGCAGTCCCACATGACCCCCTTCCCCTGTCCAAGTACTCACTGTAGACCCCCAAGCGGGACTAGGTAAGCTTCCAGTGTTTTTTTTTGGTCAAAACTTTTTCCACAAATGTGGAAAGACGTTCAAATTTTTTTCAACATACAGAAAAATTTTGCAACATTTTAATTTATCTATTATTATGTCGTATATGTAATGTATATTGTGTATGTTTTACATAGAAATGAATATAGTTGCTTCAGTATTAATTTGAGTGACGTCTTATAAGAATAATGTTTTTTAGATGTCAAATAAAATTACCAATTATGTTAAATCTGTAAAACCGCTGATTGAATTTGCACAAACAGCACCTGCCGAAACGGATGCAAATAACAATCAGTTAGCCGATTTGTCAAATGGTAACATGGCTGCAGTTGATGTCATTGCTCGTACGTTTCAGACTAGCTGGTCAAAAGATTTTTCATGGCTTGTTCAAGTCACTGAAAACACAGTAAAATGCAGAGTTTGCGAAGGAAACAAAATTGACAAAAAGAACGACTGGGCGACTGGGAAAGAAATTTCGACGTGGCTCAAACCCACCTTTTCGAAACACGCAGTCAGTGTTGAACACAAGGGAAATTTACAAATTGCACCCATGCAAATTCAGTTAATTGCCGCAGTCGAGAAAGCACAAATGAAAATCGAATCTCAAACGATTGTGCTGATGACAAATGTACTAGCGGGAATGCACAATGAAATCAGTATAAATAAGATAGAATTTTTGCATACACTGACATCGCATGATGTTGAAAAGGCAAAAGACAAAGCCCGAAATTCGAGTAGTAGCGATTCCAAGTACAAATACAAAATTTCTACCAAACATCGGTCATTGTTTTCTACTTATCGAATGTTGGAGTCAATTGGTCGTGCCCTTCTCGATTCTTGTATTCCAAAGGTGTTATTTACTATTCTAATACAGCTTAATATTAAAAATTTAAGACGCTTTGAGTTTAAAAGTGCCAAAGCTATATGCCTTCATGTCGACGAATCGACTAATATTTGTGGTGCCAAAATTTTGTTGCTGTATCTGACAACGGTTGCAGTTGAAGACAAGGATTCTGGTGAACATTATGGGCGGCTATTGAATTAGATGATCGATGTGAGGCATCCAGTATTGCATCAAAAATCAATGAATGGATAGCCAGTGTCAGTGCTGACAAGACGAAAATAGCAATGTTCACTTCCGATGGTGCCGGTGATGCTGGGGAAAATATCCGGTGTTGCTCAAAGGTTGCAAGCCGAATATGGTTATACACTGCTGATTGATTACCATTGCATCTGTCATCGCGAAAGTTTGGCAATAAAAGATGCTTATAAAGTAAAGTTTTACGATTTGAATAGCTAAACAATTTAAACTACATAGTAATTCATAGAATTTTCCTGTTATTTGCTAATCGGAGAATTGTGATTTTACCATTTCATATAAGTGTGATTAGATTTTTTCTCAGTGTTATTTGAAAACAATTTCTGGATACAATAAATGTATGGCGAATAAAATTTTTTGAGAACTCGTCAAAGTTTTTGCAACATTTGTTGAAAGAGGTCAAAATTTTTTTCCACATTTCAGAAAAGTTTTCCACATTATAGTGCAAATGTAGCAAAAAAACACTGTAAGCTTCAGAATAAATTACTATCAGGGGTAGTTAACAGCATTCCCTCTTAAGCAGTTTTCCCTTGCTAGCTTTTCCCCTGGTTACCAGTAATTCCCCTCCCTGACGTTGGGTCAAAAGAAATCTCTTAGTTCACAATCGGGATCAGAGCTTCAAGGTCATCTTACAGATGACCCTGCCCATTGTTCATACTGGACAGGACCAATTCTGGTCACCCCTAACCTGGCCACATTTTCCTTATTCTACCATAGTAAGCCCAGAGCAGCATTACAGTACCTCTAGGTTCTTCTACATCAGGTACTAGCCAGATTAGGTCATGTAGCAGTGAAAAGGGAAAGGCCCAGAACCCCACTTGTGGTGACATGGCAAAGCTTTCTGCAAACTGCAGTGACACTTTTTCCGCTATGTGTGACATACCTGAAAATGCTGCAATGAAAAGTGACTATGCTATAACACAGCATTTTTATGCTATAGCAAATAAGTCATTAGGAGCAGAGCCAAAAAACGGTTGTGTATACGAAAGCTGGGAAACGTTTTTGAGCATTTTCGTGTAACATAATGATGAGATGTACATAGTATCTTTGGATAGTTCTAGAAATGTATTACAAACAGTATATAAAGCATTTTGCCTGAATTTATAAGTGAATGTTATAGAGTCAGTTTAGTTTAGTTTTTGAAATAGGTGACACATAATGGGTGAACACATTGCCATCGTAACCATCACCAAACACTGTTCAAAAAATAATGCTCGACTGGGATTTGAACCCGGGTCTCTGTGACTATAGTGCAGCATTCTTCCGATTGAACTACCGAGCCAGTGTTGCGATAGTTACGAAGGGGTGATGTACGGCCGTGCGACACGTGACATTCCCCCCCCCCCCCTTGAAAGAAGGACAACCTCGTCTGTTGAAGATGCAGGTTCAGCCCACCAATGTGGGACCACTCCAAGCCTGGCCATGACACGTAATGGGTAAACGCGTTGCGATCGTAACCATCACCAAACACTGTTCCAAAAATAATGCTCGACCGGGATTGGAACCCAGGTCTCTGTGACTATAGTGCAGCATTCTTCCGATTGAACTACCGAGCCAGGGTTGCGATAGTTACAAAGGGGCGATGTACGGCCATGCAACACGTGACATAGGGAAGCATAATTGATATCTCTCAACTATGTTTTCTAATATATAAATATAAACATTTTTGGCCAATTTTAATGTCTTACTGTAATGGTCTCAAGTCTCATCCTAAGTGTGAGTGGAAAATGCTATTTGAACACAGCATATTATGGTCTTACATATATATTATGGCAATCCATTATCCTTACTTTCATGGTCTTCTTCTCGACAAGTTCCCCCTTGACATTTTTGACATCAAAAATGGCTTCACGATCATGCGGCTTCACTTCCACCAATGTATAACCATAATGACGTATAATACTCCTTTTGTCGCAAATGTCCTCCAATGGTTTGTTGTATGCTTTGACGCCAAACATGAAATTAGCCGGTGTACAATACATAACATTAGCTCGGCCACGCTTGCCATTCTGTAGAAGAATGGTTTAGTTTCAAGCACATGGTGCAAAAGTGTTGCAGAGATGTTAACCATGTGAAGCAGCATCATAATTAGAGCACAAATTTTTAGGTGCAAAAAAGTCCAAATTAAGTGCAAAAAACCAATTTTACACTAATTTTTGGCCATAATAAATTTCAATAAGACAGCAGCCAACTGTCAGATTTAGTCAAAAAGAAACTCATTAAACATAACAATATTCATCATTTCAATATTTTCAAATATTAAGCTTTGATGGCAATCAGAAAATATTAATTTGTATTGAGAAAACAACCGCTCCACATCTACAAAAACCAAAAGCCTGAACAACAGACATGCACGGCAAGAATTTTCCAGGGGGAGGGTCTATGGACTTTTTCCCTGGGGGGTAGGGTGTCAGGTGATAAAAAAAACAAGAAAAGTTCTGCAGGCCTGTTTTTTATACAAAATATGCATAAAAATCATGAAAAAAGCTGTCTTGGAAAAAGTTCAGGGGGGTGTTTGACGATTTTTTGGGGCCAGGGGGGGGGGTTGGCTAGGGTCTCAGGTATGGTGGTTTACCCCCTACCCACTACCACTTCTTTTAACTATGTTTTTTCAAGTTTTTAACTGAAATCTATGCATTCAAGTGCAGCTTTTACAAGAAGTTTAAATTAAGTGCAACTAAGGGCAAAAGCGTCAAATTAAGTGCAATTAAGTGCTACTAATTAGCATTCTTGGGAAGTAAATTTCATAAAAACAAAAAGATTAAGGGCAGCACATAAAAATTTATGCTCTAATCATGATGAATGTATGACATTATTTTTCAAATACCAAGTTTAAAAAGGCTAACTAACGCAACATAAATATATCTAAGCATTAAATAATAACCAAGTACTAAATAGTACAATAAATAAAATGAATGAATGTACAAAACAACACCTCTTAAATAGTATCACGGAAGATTACCCCATGTTACAGAATATGAAAGAATATTATAGAATATTATGGAAGGTTCTAGAACTTTGCGATACAATGCCGTACATGAACTTTACCTGCACATCATGTAATGTGATCATACTGTAAGGTAGGCATCACATTGTACTTGCACATCATATTAAGTGATCATACTGTAAGATATGTATCATAAATTATGTTTCTTCAGGAAGAGTTGAAAGCAAGTAGCCCACATTATGCTACTTGTGATAACTATTTTCTGAAATCCAACCAAAAAATTTTGTTCCGCGCATAATTATTATTGTACCATTCATTTCATAGTCATGTTATCAATTTGGTTACAGTAACACAAGTAAACCAACGTTGGAAAATTCCTCCACTAAAAACTTACCTTTCTAAAAAAATCTTCTGCCAAATACATGGTCTTTTGAGCTGCACCCGGGCATTTGACCGTCGTTTGAGGATACGTGAATATAGCATTACCAGTCTGAAAATTTTGCATGCTCTGAAAAGTTTTCTCAACATAGTCCTGGTGGTAGCTGCTGCAGACGCCCGGTGTGGAAAATGCTTCTGGCAAACCTTTAATCTGAATAGGAAGGAAGAAGTCAGTTTAAAGGTTGAGGAGCAGACTTTAGAATGACGATAATGCGGAAATATAAGGCAAACTATACACTTTTTAAAGGCCAGCCAACAATAAAATGGTGAAGAATAGGAAGCTGACTTACAGTAATCATAATTATAGACTTGAAGCTACAGTATACCCTGAAATTTCTACAAACCTCACACCCCTCATTTTACTTTCTTAGTCGAGGAGCATAATCAAGCATAGAGGCATTACTCAATGCACATCTGCATAATACATACTATAAACTTTCAGCTTTTTTCACAGGCAACAAAGTCTTTCACTTGGATAATCGGGCAAGAACAAACCACAGTGTGTTCTTCCGCGTTAACCCCTTACAGTAAATCTTTTACATCTTCTCGACATTACTGTAATTTAATTTTTTCAACATATCATCTAGTATACCTTGTGAATTAGAGTCAGCAGAATGTAAAATGCATGGTCTTGCGTGAAATTTGTAATATCACAATTAAACTTGATCAAAGGTGTACAAAGTAACTGTCTTACCAAATCATATTTTAACTGCAGGCCGAGAGCAATGATCAGGGCATCGTATGTCAGCTAAAATAAGAACAAAAAAAAATTCAGAAACACCTTCCAGGAAGTTTGACCTTCTTATATGATGATAAGATTAAGATACCTAACAACCTTATATTTCTAGATAAACTGAACTGTAAACTGAACTGTAAACTGAACTATAAACTGAACTGTAAAGTGAACTGTAAACTGAACTGTAAACTGAACTGTAAACTGAACTGTAAACTGAACTGTAAACTGAACTGTAAACTGAACTGTAAACTGAACTGTAAACTGAACTGTAAACTGAACTGTGAACTGAGTTATATCGGGATTATAAACTGAAATATAAACTGAACTCTGAACCAAACTGTGAACTGTGGGCAGTGAATTTGAGAAGCACTATGAACTGCAAACTGAACCGTAAACAGAACTGTAAGCTTAACTGTAAACTGAATTATAAACTGAACTGTAAACTGAACTGTAAACTGCACTGTAAACTGAACTGTAAACTGAACTATAAACTGAACTGTAAACTGAACTGTAAGCTGAACTGTCAACTGAACTGTAAACTAAACTATAAACTTAACTGTTAACTGAACTGTAAGCTGAACTGTGAACTGTACTGCAATTTGAACTGTAAACTGAACTTTAAACAGAGTTATATCCGGATTATGAACTGGAATATGAACTGGAATATGAACTGAACTCTGAACCAAACCATGAACTGTGGGCACTGAACTTGAGATGCACTATGAACTGCAAACTGAACTGTAAACTGAACTGTAAACTTAACTGTAAACTGAATTATAAACTGAACTGTAAACTGAACTGCAAACCGAACTGTAAAATGAACTGTAAACTGAACTGTAACCTGAACTTCAAACTAAATGTAAACTGAACTTTTAACTGAACTGTAAACTGAACTGTAAACTGAACTGTAAACTGAACTGTAAACTGAATAGTAAACTGTCCTGTAAACTGGACTGTAAACTGAATAATCGACTGAATAAGAAACTGTACTGTAAACTGAACTGTAAACTGAACTGTAAACTGAACTGTAAACTGAACTGTAAACTGAACTGTAAACTGAAATGTAAACTGAAATGTAGACTGAACTGTAAACTGAAAAATAAACTGGACTGTAAACTGAATTATCAACTGAATGGCAAACTGTACTGTAAACTGAACTGTAAACTGAACTGTAAACTGAACTGTAAACTGAACTGTAAACTGAACTGTAAACTGAACTGTAAATTAAACTGTGAACTGTACTGTGAATTGAAGTGTAAACTGAACTGTAAACTGAACTATAAACTGGACTGTAAACTGGACTGTAAACTGATCTGTAAACTGATCTGTAAACTGAACTGTAAGCTAAACTTCGAACTGAAGTGTAAACTGAACTGTTAACTGAACTGTAAATTGAACTGTAAACTGAACTTTAAACAGAGTTATATCGGGATTATGAATTGAAATATAAACTGAAGTCTGAACCAAACTGTGAACTGTGGGCACTGAACTTGAGACGCACTATGAACTGCGAACTGAACTGTAAACTTAACTGTAAACAGAATTATAAACTGAACTATGAACTGAACTGTAAACTGAACTGTAAACTGAACTGTAAACTGAACTGTAAACTGAACTGTAAACTGAACTGTAAACTGAACTGTAAACTGAACTGTAAACTGAACTGCAAACTTAACAATAAACTGAATTATAAACTGAACTTTAAACTGGACTGCAAACTGAGTTATATCTGGATTATGAACTGAACTTAACTCTGAACTAGACTGTGAACTGTGAACGGTGTAATTGAAATGCACTATGAATTACTAACTGAATGATGAATTCAACTTCTAATGCAATTTCAAACTGAATTGTGAAGTGGTCGATAAATTGGTCTTCCAAGTCAACTTCGAATTGAACTGAAAACTGGTATTATCATATTCAACTCTTAAAATGAGTATGTAAGCTTGAGTTGAGAGCTGTGGTTGAAACCTGGACTCGATGTTTACATACTTCGTCTCCACTTTTTAGTTGTACAAGATTCGATTTGGGGTTGAAATCCTGCACCGAATCTTTCAACCAAGTTGAATCGGTCAAAATTTCGGACATTGGTTTGTGGCATTGATGGAACGGTTTTGCTCCAGCTCCTATCAGAGTCCATGTTCCTTGGTAGTAATGAACCTGTAATGAGTTCAAATCTGAGTTGTTCAGGATGAGAATCTTAGGTTTCTGAAAAGTCTTAATTCGAAAAAGCATCTTACATCAGTAAATTCTATATTACGGAAGTTTTGGTATTCGGTGTTGTATTTGATTGAAGACTTTGAACAAGTTCATGGGATGAACTGGCTCTGTTAGCTGAGTGGGTCACAGATTAACCATGTACGCAGATGATTTAGGATTCCCAAAATATTGTTTTTTAATTTTTGCAAGTACAGTTACCCATTTTCCTATGGCTGGAAAGGCAGGCTTGACAGGACTATGCAGTCATATAAGTTCTCTTCAGGTGCTTTTTACCACCAAGTGGAGGCCACAGGCTTGCGTCTGCCTGACATGCAGGACTTGGTCAGCCACCTACCTCATAATGGAATAGGCCCACCTCCTCTTTTGCGGCACTATGGCCAACATGCTAACTGGGCTGAGTGAACCCTGGCAAGCAGCATTCCAAGCTCACCTACACAATTTATCTAGAGGAAAGGATGAAAGGCTATGTCAGCCTGGGCCAGCTACCAGAAATGCAATTTTGGATTACATCCTGAATCAAACCTGGTTCTTGAGACTAGCAGTCAGAGGCCATAACCAACAGACCAAGATGACCCTCTCAAATATTTTCTTGTGTTGCTTCAGAAACATCAATTTGGGTACCAGTTGGAACTTAGAACTCATCCTGTGAAAATGCAGTGAGCCCTCTGACATATATCCAATAGGTTTATGGCCATATCAATTTCAAACATATCTTTTCCCTTTGAACTTACATCCGAAGGTTCAACAACTGCTACTCGATTTTTGCCCAGTTTTCGTCCCAAAGCATTGGAAATCGATGCACCGCCAGTTCCACCACCTAAAACGACAACTTGGAAATGTTTAGCTCGTACCGTAGTCCTGGAGTAACATTGTAGTAATTTTGTCCTATAGAGAAAGTTGGCTGTCGATGATTTCCCCAAAAAGGACAAGTTCATTTTTTCTATTTCATAATGCGCATAGTCTAAAAATTGGGTAAGCTAGGCAATATACTAAAAAGATAAGGGCGAAAATGCAACCACACCTGTTTTGCCATCAATGACGCAATAGCAAATTTCCCAGCAACTGGATTTAGTGCAATTAGCCTTGAAAAACACATATTGATCCAGAGAGTGGAAGGTATATATTATTAATTGATTAAGATTGCAAATTAATAATTAATTTATCAATATGCTGATAATTATAGTAACTTTTTGCTGAAGGGATGGTGTGTGTCAGGGTTACTCTAGGTGCACATGTTGAACTTCTGGCATCAGTGCACAGGTCGTGGATGCAGGGAAAAGTGACAAGAAGAAAATGATAAATTTTCATAGATTTGTTGTATTTTAAAATAAGTCGGGCGCTGATGAGTTATAGGCAGGATTGGGATTCCAGGGTTCGTCCTTAATGTACGTGTTTCCCGCATCCACGTTTACCCGATCAACTAAATTACTTGTACTTAAACCCGACACTAATATCCCACCAATTAAGGAATAAATGCTTTCCTTAATTGTCTCCCTAATTGCGTAAGACCGAAGGAGAAGATTTTTCAACCTTTAATATTACGCAAAAAACGAACAAAAACTTACTCACAAGGCGAAAAACTGGCGGGAGAAAATAATGAATGATCAACTCACACACACTGGGGAATAGAAAAGAACGTGCAGTGGGAGGCAACGAATGGCGAGAATATAGTGGTGGCCGACGGGGCACACAACTAGTACACACAATATACGTAAAAGATGAACAACAACAATAATGAGAGAGACCAGCGCACGCCTACCGATGTGTGCTACAGTAAGACGGCTGCTGGTAGTCCGCGTTGCTTGCTCAACTTGCTACCTGCAGGCCTCATACCCGCTTTGACAAAATGGCGAAAATCGGCGGAAAAACACACTACAACAGATTTATTGTGCCACTCTTTCGCATATTTTTGGTGTATTTTCATTATTAGTTTTCTGATTATATTTTAATGTGTAGCCCGGTCATTGTAATACATATTTTTACTGTATTGATATTGTCGCCTTATCATCCCAATATACACTCAAGATGGTAATTGTGAGTGCAGTGGAAGGTTCAATAAGATTAGGAGTGGAGAACAGGGAATGTTCTACTAGAGGTATGTGTCACAGTGTTCTGCCTGAGACTTTGGGTAGTACTGGTGAAGGTATTTGTGAGTCCAGTGAGGGAGTTTTGGTGTGTTTGTGTTTTGGTAGCCCGTGGTCAGAACTGTTGCAACTTCCTTTGTATAAACCCAAAGGTCAGCCACATCATCTGTAACCCACAGCAGCCTAACATGTGTGAACTTTAGCCAAGAAAAGTCTTTCAGCATAACAGAATGACATATTTACAGTAGGTAATGATAAGCTAAGGTATGTGTACTTTTATGTTATGTTTTTCTGGCCACATATACCTTGCTTGTTTGCTGTGTGTTATGCTAATTTTGTATGCACATAGACATTGGTTTATGTGTATTATTCAGGCCACACATGGAATAGAACCTCCTTGAGAAAGTTTCTTAAGGTACACAGTGGCCCAAAAGCTTAAATATTAGATACTAGGCCAATATTTCCCTACCCCCTGATAGCCCAGTAGTTATATCCTAAAGAAGATAGTAGGTAGACCACCACATGCAAACCCAAATCCAAATCTGAATCATACAATAATTTCTGCGAAATCAGAAATCAAACATGCACCCTTCATTAACAAAATTACGTGCAGGCTAATGTACTTATTTTACTTCAACATATTTATTTTATAGAAGCAGAGTTTCTCTATTTGTAGCAGACGATTAAGGGTTGGAGCGAAAATTTTTCTGGGCAGAGGCAGTTAAAATTAGGTTTTATTTTTTTGTGTGATTTCTTTCCATGTTAAGGCTGGTTTGAATCAGTGATTCTAGGGGGTCCCCGTCCCTGAAAGAAATACCAGGGATCCACTGATTTTTGTTGTCATCCCTGTTCTTTTGTCTACTTCATTTTATATACTCGGTATTGATATTACTAACCATTGGTGTGACTACTCTTCATTCATCCTTAACTAGGGGTGAAGTATAGGGGGCTGTAACGTACCTGCTAAAGCAGTACTGTAAATATATAGCATACTGTACGTGATAAACATTTATTAAATATTATTCATTTTCGTATTTTATCGTCTCAAGGGTGTCTGGGATTCACACCCAAACATTCCTCTAAAATTATGTGAAGTACTTTATTTTGATCCGTTCACACCCCCGTAGCCCAATTAAGATGCCCCAATTAATTTGCACAAATGGCAGCTGGTCCCCTAGAACCTACACTAAACTACACATTCCACAGCTACCGTAATCCCCCATAAAAATCGTAAACAACACCTGCACACAGTAAAATACATAAAAGCCCCGCCAGACAGTAGTCTCAAGTGTAATGGTAGCGAGGGCCCCACAAAACATGTGTATACAGAGAAACCGATACAGGAAGCATGCACAGAAGCACAGAGGTGTGGCCAAGCCCACCGTAGAAAGCAAGCGAAGCACAGAAAGCATACAGTACCAGGAAAGCATTAGAAAGGCGTAACTAAGTAAGCATAAAAAGCGTAGCAGGAAGCGACGATTGGCGGAAGAAGATGGACAGAAGCAGGACCTCCGGCGAGGCCCAGGGAGTGGCCAAAAACGTCATATAAAAGGAGAAGCAAAGCGTGATTTTTGTTATTATTGGTTAGAGTTTTTGGATATTTGAATTCGTCGTTTTAAAACCGAGCTCATCCCCCTTTTTATATTTGCAAGCAGCCATTTGTACGAAAGCAACTTAAACCAAGGCCCCGTTGGTTATTGTAAATCAAGACCGCGTTTTCGTATTGTCGTATTGACGTCTCAAGCAGCCGTCGATCATTGTAGCCGTATTGCCCCATGATACCGCCCGCGCCCCCGTTCCATTATAGCTGTTCCCGCCGTAATGCCATTGGTTAAAGTAAAGTGCTTCACACAAAATCTGGTCTTTACAGGGCCAGACCATGGTTGGGATGAATGGAGTTACTATTTTTCAGCTAATTTGACAGTTTTCAATACAATCAGGGAATGCAAATTCACTCACCTACCAAATACTTTTGTATGAGATAATCCACATGAATGAGATTGAAAGTCATTTTTACCAACATATCTCAAGTTGAAAATGGATTCCGATTCGGTCTAATATTTTGGGCAAGACTACCAAATCTGAATCTGAATTGATGAAAAAAGACCGAATTCAGTCGAATCCAAATCCAAGATTCATCCCATCCCTACTGTTCAGTGTTGCTAACTGTGAGAAAAAAGACCAAATTCAGGGTTTTTTGACAGGTTTGCAGTTTTCTGAGAGTTACACATTTTCAGCACTTAATCGGCTTTTTGATGCTTTATGTGGTCATCATTCTCAGCACAATGAAAACACTTTATTGTACTATATTGTATTGTATTGTATTGCATTGTTTTTATTATTTTTATTTTTTATTTTCTTTATGATTATGATTTTTGTGATTTTTTTTACTATTTTTATTCATTTTCACTATAATTGTGATTTTTATTTTATTATATTTATTATTATTTTTATTATTGTTTTTTATTAGTATTACCTTTATTATTATTTTTGCTATCATTATTTTTATAACTATTCTTGTTATATTTGAAAGTAGGTCGGGGCTTGACGGATTTGGGATAGTCCAGGGTTCATCCTTAATGCACGTATTTCCAACACAGACGCTTACCCCATTAACTTAATAAATGTACTTAAACCTGACACTAATTACCCAACAAATTAAGGAAGGTTTATTTCCTTAATCTGTCTCCCAATTTAAAATAAGAAAGAAAGAAGGAGAATTCTCTCCGATTTTTACCTTGCACAAAATAAACACTTACTATACAAAACGAAACGGGGCGAGATAACAATCACTCCCAAGTGCTACGAAAAACACACTAAGAAAAAGTGGGCCACACGGGGAGGCGGTGAGTACACATAAAAATAACTAATGGTAAGTATATACGACAAACAATAATAATACACCAGAGAGTGACCAAATACACATGTACGGACATGGGCTACAGTAAGATGACTGTCAATGGTCCCCATGGCTCACTCCACTTGGTACTTGCCAGCCTTATGCGTGAATCGACAAAAATGACAAATGTGTAACAAATCCGGGGAAACACACTACAACATTCTTATCATTATTTTTATTATTATTACTTTTGAGTTTTTAAAAAATTATCTGTCAAACATTGTGCCACGTCTATCAATGTGGGAAATGACAAAAAAGAAACACTTGTTTCGAACTAAGTTGCACGTATTTTAATATGTCACATTAAGCCTTGCCATGTCATCATAAGTGAACTATAGCCCCATGTCCTTGTAGGAAACACAGGTCACCAAAATAAAAGGCTGTGGGCCTGATACTGAAGTGAAGGCTATTTCCTATGGGAACCTAACTGGGCTAGTACTAGCTATAGAAGAAACTATAGGTACTGCCGTGCTGCTCTGGGGTGCTACCGTAGAATAAGGACAATGGTGCCAGGTTAGGGGTGACAAATATTGGTCCCATTCAGTGTGAACAATGGATGGGGTCATCTGTGAGATGACCTAGAACCTGGGACCCAATCATCAACCAATAGATCGCTTTTTGACCCGACCTCAAGGGAAGGGAGCCTTTATTAACTGGGAAAAGCTTAGGGAGGAAGACTGACTAAATACAGATTGCCCCTGATTACCCTCAACAATAATACACTTTGAAACTCACCTAGTATGGCTATGAATGGCTTCGACAGGGTAAATGGTCACTGGGGATGATGACAAAAGAGGGGGGTCCAGTCCTAGGTGGCTAGGTGAAAACAAAAGGCTGAGGACGACTTTATTTGTAATAAATGATGGCAGTGTCCTGGTACAGTAAAGAGGGCAGGAAGGGCAAATATGTAAACTAGGGTAGGGATGGCTTTAGGCAGCAAATGGGCGTACAATAAGACAGGGCAATGCAGAGGGCAACTAAAAGACAAAGGAACGCTGGTGGAACCCGAAAATGAGCAAAAGCACTGAACAACATGCACTTTAAGGGACCCTGTCAGCTACAGTAAGACCTGGGCGGAGTTTAGGACACTCAGGCCAACTTCAGCAGAGACAACAGTGCAAAAGGGGCCTATGAGAACATAGACACTTGCCCAGTTCAAATACATTTAGCATTGGGACCGACTCCGGTGCCTATGCTGAAAAAAGGGTAAAAAGGGTAAAACAGTATACATAATTAGAAAGTAATTACTGATGTAATGGAAGCATGTGCATTGATGTGAAACACATGACACAGTTATTAGATGCAATAAGCAAGGCTATACGAACACAAGACCAGTCCAACAATTACTATTTTAACTATGGAATCTTCTGCATATAAAGCATCCAGTTTTTTAAACTTATCGAGCAATATTTTTGTAGGGAAGTGTTGAAACCAAAAAAAATATAACAAAAAAGCAAAAAAAGAAAAGCACAAAAAACAATGCATATTGTTTTTTGATTGTTATGTTTGAAGTGGAATTACATTTTCAAAAAGTTTAACAAAACATTGTTAAATAAAAATATGTAGATTTTTCTGCTGTGAGCACATATAACAATAAAAATTTTTCTGTTACTTATGGCTGATAAGGAAATACTGCCTCTGCTCTTGAAGCAAAAAATACACTACAATGCATACAATTAAAACAGCACAAAAATATAAAATATAGTACATTATAAGACAATCACAACAATGCAGTAGAATAAAAAAATACAATGCAAAACAATGTACATCAAAAACAATACAGAAGAAAAAATGTACTATGCAATACAATAAAAGTTGACTTATGTTCAAAATACAATGCAGTACAATACACATTAGCACAGTAAAGTCCAATACAATACACATTGAAACACTTGACAGATTAAAAATACTATGCAATACAATAAACATTACCAAACCACAGTTAAACAAAAAATACAGTGCAATATAACATGCGTAAAAACAATATACGAGATAAACAAATTCAATGCAATGCAACAAAATAATGGACAATGCAGCCAGGTTAGGGATGAGAATCCCGGGGTCCTGCTCAGTGTGAACAGGTACAAGATCATTCCTGAAATGACCCATCTCTGGGATCCGATTGTGAACCAAAAATCCCTTTTTAGCCCAAACTCGAGGGGAAGGAGCCCTTATTAGCTGGGGAGAATTTAGGCAGGAAAACTGACTTAAAAGGATTCCCCAAGTGTGACAATGTGCAAAGGTGCCATCATGCATTTTCCTCTGAACACCTAGACTTGATGTTGCTCATCCAAGTCATGGGCCCAGACCTGGATTTTTGCGACAGGCACTGCTGCAGTCCCAACAGGGGATGCAGGGCTGTGCAGTCAGTGGTAGAGAAGCTACCACCCAGTGTGTGAGAACCGTTACATGGTCACTGTAAAAGGTGGGCCCCTTGCCTGCCTCAGCAGAGGGAGGGATGTTGTGATGAGGGCATCACACTTCCCTAGGAGGAGAATGTGATGATGCACAGAGGTGCCATCCTGCGTTTTCCTCCAAACCCATAGACTTGATGTTGCTCATCCAAGTCATGGGCCCAGACCTGGATTTTTGTGATGGGCACTGCTGCAGTCATAACAGGCGATGCAGGGCTGTGCAGTCAGTGGTAGAGAAGCTACAACCCAGTGTGCGAGAACTGTTGCACAAGCTACCATCAACAAAACTTTACTGAGAAGATTCTCCTAGTCTGGTTACAAGCAAATGATTTGATGACAGGCAACTGGCTCCCTAGGTTGATTGTCTGACTGGCGAATGGGAGGGGTAACTCTTACTCAATTCCTCAGACATTGAACACTAAAGGCCGGAAACAACTCTTTTATTCAAACGTAAAACAGGGGTGGCGACGCAATGGGCGAAAAATTATGCAAATCAAACAGTGAATAGGATGTTGAATAAAAATATGTGAATTTATAAATGCAGTGGCCCAGGGGCCAAAAACAAGAAGATGAGAGCAAAACCCAGAAATGAGCAAAAAATGAGGAGGACATGTTGTTTTAAGGACCTTGTTGGCTACAGTAAGGCATGGGTGGAGCTCATGACACCGGAACTAATTTTTGCACAGAGAAATGGTGCAGAAGATGCCTATGATCACATAGACATTGTCTCAGTTTGAATACGTTAAGCATTGAGGCCAACTGTAGTGCCTATGCTAAACATTTTAATGCCTTCAACAAAAACTTCTCAACTAGTTGTTTTATCTGGCAAATGCAAATCTAGTTTTGCTGATAAGAGGGGAATGGAATGCACCCAAAATAGTCATGAGCTCATGGAGCTTGTTCGGGGAAAGTTTTTTAGGCAAAGAGGCATACTATACCCAGCTTGCAACAGAAACTAAATAAACGATAATAAACAGAAAAATGCATGTGCGAATAATACACGTGTCACATTAACTGAAATTGGGAGCCATGTCACATTAAGTAGATTGGTGATCAGTCACATTGATGGGAAGACCCATACCATATCCCATGGGAAATATGGCCATGACACTGTAGGTGACATGCTGTGACCCCGTGGGGTGGCTCTGTTAATGGTTTCAGTTCCAGAACATAACCCAGCTGGTACTACCACAGGTACACCTATGGTGTACCTCTGCCTTGTCCTTGGGTTATGCTGTAGAATAATGGACAACATGGCTGGGTCAGGGGTGCCAATCCGCCAATCCCTAGTCCTCACTCACTGGGAATGAGGGACGGTGCCATTTGGAGAATGGCGTACTGTAGGGGACCCAGTTAACGTCAATCCCCTTATTGGCCCTGACCTTAAGGGTCTGAGGGCTTTCTGAACTGAGGGTACTTCCAAGGGAAACTAGCTTAGGGGAGACTCCCACAAATATACCCTCAACAATAATATCCCCTGGGAAGACTTACTAAATCCTCTTCTCAACCTACTCGGTGCTGGGCGAGGGGTTCTGGGGTCAAAGCAGGGTCCTACAGATGGTGGTGAGGGAGTATGGGAATCCGGAGTGATTCAGGGTAAGCAGCAATGCGGCTGCTGTTCGGCAGGCAGCCATATCAAGCGTTTCCTCGGGGAGGGCAACGGGGGTTCTCGATCAACGGCGACGGGTGATGAACTCCAACGGTAGGATTACTGTAGCAGGCCACGTAAGAAGACGGAAGGCGAGAATATGCAAATTTAATTCGCATATTCTCACATGGCAAAATAAATAATAATAAATAAAATAAATAAATAAATGCATAACCAAATAAACGATAATAAACAGAAAAATGCGTGTGTGAATAATACATGGAACAAAATAAAAGTGAATGATGAATAGGCGAAAAATTAACAAAAATCAAATGTCAGCATGACGAAAATCATGCGATGTTGGAAAATTGATCTGTGCATTACAGTAGAACAAAAAGTACAATGCAACATCTATACACATTACAAAAATTTGGTGGAATCCAAAATACTGTGCAATACAATACACATGGGAACAATGCAGTACACTAAAAATACTACACAATGTAATAAACATTACAATAAAACAGTGCAAAAAAATACAATGCAATAAAACACACATAAAGACAAATATACAAGAATAACAAATAAAATGCAACAATACACATCACAAGAGTTCAATAGAGTGAAAAAGAAAAAAAAGCTGCAATACAATATATTGCAACAATATGGTAGAATAGTGTCACATACATTGGGGAGTTCATGGAGTCGTTACAGGGCTGAGGTATACAGACCTGGCCACAGGAGATGTCGGCGAATGGGTACTGTAGGAAGGGGATAACTATGCCAGTTGGCCTGCTGACATGAGTGACCCCCATTTGTGTGGTGAGCCTATCACTGAATAGTGACTGCCCGTAGACCTTGGAGTCTAGGGGATAGATGTCCAGGCTCATGATTCCTGAGGGAAATCATGGAGGAGCCAATGGGTCGTCCCAGAGGAATGATATCCAGTGTAATGTGTGTTGCACTGGGTGTTAGCTCTGCTTTAGCACCAAGTGCACAGCCATGTGTTGCCTGAGCAAGTGCACCAGTGCCTGTCACAAATATCCAGGTGTGGTGCGTCGACTTGGGAGTGAAACATCAAGTCTACGGGTTAAGAGGAAAATGCATAATGGCAGCATGTGCGCATCATGACATCGCCCCCTAGGGAAGAGTGACGTCCCCATCACAACATCCTTCCCACTGCTGAGGCAGGCAAGGGGCTCCCCGGTATGGTCACCATGTAATGTGTGTCACATCAGGTTGTAGCCCTGCATGGCCTGAGTGAGTACAGCAGTGCCCATCACAAATATCCAGGTGTGGTGCCTCGACTGGGGAGTGAAACATCAAGTCTACGGGTTAAGAGGAAAATGCATAATGGCAGCATGTGCGCATCATGACATCGCCCACTAGGGAAGAGTGACGTCCCCATCACAACATCCTTCCC